>CABFWB010005378.1:0-45642 GCA_902151455.1 Timema bartmani | reverse complement strand
CCTGAGGACCTATAAGCGGCAGCCCTGCTACTCGGGTGTAGGCCACGACAGGCTTAGTAAGCCACTGACCAAAACAAGCTTATGCTCAAGAAAACAAAGGATGTAAATATGTATCTTTAAGGAAAACCCCTTTTTACGTTTTAAAGTACAGCGAAGAAGAATGAAGGTCGTAAGGAAGTGTTAATTAGTTTTCTTAATAAATTTTGATCCAAACTTTAAAATAATACAACTTATATGTTGCAGCAAACGTTTCATTCATTGTTTACCATATTTCAATAGTTTAAGCAAAGTTTTTTTTCACATCATGATTTGTAGAAAGTGTTGCATGAACAAAGTGAACATTTATTATGTTAATCACAGTTTAATTGTTTTATGTTATGTTGAACAATTGAGCAACTTTACTTTACTTTATATGAAAATGTTTACACATGTGTTAAATATATATATATCAAATATAATTTTTGTGTTCATGTGTTTATTTTTTGTTGTCACAGTTTGGTTTGAATGTTCAAACCAAGGAAAAACTGCTACCGAATTCAATAGACATGAAAGAGCCATCGTCATACTTGCTAAACTGTAGTTCAATATATATATATATATACACACACACATAGGTTGCTCAGGAATTTTAATTTTGTGCAACCCATCTTACTACATGTTTGTGTTATTTGCATATATATTCAAACTGGTTAAAGATGAAGAGATAATTCAGGTAAAAACCACCCCCACGTACACCAATAAAAAAAAATAACAAAAAAACACGGTGTCAGCTTGCAAGCAAGTTATACCAACCAAGCCGTATGTTGGCGAAAATAGTGCCAACATTTGTGGTTGGAGGGGTTCATATAGTCAGCACAACAAACCCTTCGGCTGTTAATCTCAGATTTTTAGACCAGAGCCGCTAATTCTTTATTCAAGTAACTCCTCAATTGTCCTCACGAGGCTGAGTCTGCTGCAGACCCACTGCTTCACAGAATTATTTGGATTTACTGGGGATCGAACCCAGGACCTATGACCCCTACATCACAAAGGTGTTATACCCATTCAAGATTTAATCCCTAACTTCTTTGTCAACTACATTTTAAGCTTTTAGAGTGCAACACCTTAAAAAATGCAACCACAGATTCAGGTATTTTTTGTGTTTAAATTTACATGAAATGTAGTTTCATCCAACATTAAACTTGCCAAAAATATTCTGAGAATTTAACTTTGCTTTTAATTAGAGTTGGGTTGAAACCACTATTTTACGAATCTCCACTCTACCTTGAAATCCTGAAACAGAATCCTTGAAAAAAATTATGAACATAAGAGGAAATATAAATAGTAACTAAATGTTAACATTCTTTCTTATAATCCATTCACAAAGTGTTAAATTACTGCTCTAAGGCCTCGTTAAGTTCATCCAATAATTATTATAATTAGTTCTGAACTACCAATAAGCCATATTAAACCTCAAACAAATTTCATTATATATTTTTTTAAAGGATTCCATCCTTACTTTACTTTTAATTATGTTCTTTAGGCCAATTCTACACTAGCGGTTAAAACACGGCGGTTTTGCCGCTAGCTTACGCCCCAAAACTCTTGAATCTACACCTGACTGTTAAACAACTACCATAACGCTACTGATTGTACACTAGCTGTTTAAATGCCACGATTGTTGCTTTTCGCTTGTGCAGAATGGTTTAAAAATGGACATTGTACAGGCTGGCTGTATTGCGGGACTTAATTTGTGCAAGGAAATTCACAAAAAAAAAACTCGTCAAAAGAGGTGTTGTTGGTCTCACCCCACATTAACATTATCAAACCGTCTCTCAACAAGACAGTTTCATATGTTTATGAATCACAGAATGTACCCAGAGAAGTTATTTTTGTACCACCGAATGTCTGTGGTTTCATTTGATGACCTACTTGGTTTAGTGAATGAAAATATTGCAAAACGTGATACCATCTTGAGGAAGATTTAGTAATAAACAATATGATAGAATATTAGGAAAATGGTATTTTCCTAATATTCTACCAATTTATTTATTACTAAATGTTTTTGCTCAATGCACTTTTTTCATACATCTTGAGGAAGAGTATTATTCCTGCTGAAAGACTTGTGACATTGAGGCACAACTGCCTGTTAACGCCTGGTGTAATTTGATTCGCGTTTCTACCGCTAGATGGTTTTAACACCTCTAGAAGCAGCATTCAAAACACTGGTCTAGACAAAAACTTATTTTCTAACTTGATAGCAAGGGTTTGCTAGCGTTTTAACTGCTAGTGTAGAATAGGTCTTAGTATCCACCCAGGCTATCTGCATTTTATTATTTATAAGAATAGAGATGGGGGAGACAGAATTTATATAAAATGAATCCACATTTGGATGGTGAAAATGAAAAAACCATTCTCAATACACCTAACCAGGATTTGAGCTCAAGACATTTAGTTTACATATCCACCGATGTGAGTAGGGAATGGTGGTCTCATTCAATTAAACAATAAACCAATTCTACTGCAGAGTTGATAGTATATACAGTCATTAATAATTTATTTCACTTTAAATTTACAGCTTATCGAAGATGACACCAAACATAATTTTTTTTAGATAACATTTAAAAAGAGGCTTAAAATTAAAAGATTTAACAACATCTATATGTAACCATATCTTACAAAAACGTTCCTTTTCCTAGTGTAATAGATTAAAACTATAAATTTGAGTTTTCTTGGTGTGTGTTTGATGTCACAGTTCATTCCTCCAGTCTGCCAATTATGCTAAAACATGAAGCATAAGTAAAATTAATTATTGCAAAGTTTCTGTTTTGATATATTTATTTAATTTGTTGTAACCAACACCGATATAAGCTTTGTAAACGTATATGAACCTTTAAAATACTTTTATTATGATAACTGGTTATTATTATTTTTATTATTAATAATAAAGATGGGTTGAATAATATATTTCTCAACTCTAACTAAAATTCTTCATTTTTAAGGATTTGAAGATTAAAATTAAAATTTAAGATTCAACTAAAAAAAGTTTAAAGCTTGGTGCCACTGACAAATGACATTTTGTTTGTCATGTCAATTATGCCATAAAAAAACAAAATTAACACTTTTTTAGTAATTCAAATAAATACACTAACCCATTCCCTGTTGTGCGCATCTAGCACAGCTATCTGTGTAGGCCCAGCAGCCATTTTTCTACTAGTATATTCTTATCCGACAAATTTTTTTTGCTACCTATTTATTTTTTAATGCATTTCTTTATTAATGATCATATTTAACAAGAGCTTATTGCAATGAAACGTTGAATCATGCCCGCACCAGGGAAAGTTTAGCTCCTGCTGACAAAGGCTCCATCAAAAATCCACTTATATCACAAAAGCACAATGACAACTTGCATATGAAAATACAATAAACTGGACCATAATCCTACAAGAGAACATAAAAGTCTCGTCGAGAATTTTTTTACAAGTGCATGGACCACATCAGGACCTCTCTACCAAATCATTAGAGCTCACACCCACAAATCCATCCACACACATTCTCTATTTCCTGTCCTAAATTCACAGAAAGGAGAAAGAAAAGGCCTTCCCATCGTTGCATGCTCCGGGCCCCCCACCTAACATATTTGAGCCTTGATCACAGACAAATAATATACCCAGACACTCACCCTCCAGGTTAAAATGGTTGCGCTCCTTTTGCCAGCTTGAGTTCTTCAACACTAGGATTGCTGCGGTTAGTCCCAGCAGTGAAACTAGCGGAGCCCAGTGTCGAAGGACTCAAGCTGGCAAAAGGAGCCCAGCAAACCCCCCGTTAGGTTGAGAGTCTGTTTCTTACTTGTCTGTGACCCTGGTAGACTCATCTTCAACCCCTGATCCAACAACAATTTCCCTCACAAACCAATTTCTCAACCGCTTACAAGACGTTAAAAACAAAATCCCCAACGATACATAATTAGTCACCATATATATCAATTCGCTTTATACCAACATTCCCCACATCCAAGGACTTTCTGTCATGGAACATTTTCTGGACAAACGACCACCCAATTCTAAGCCATCTACCGCCTTTATAGTAGACTCCACTCACCTCATTAGAAAAGAACAATTTATACTTCCTGGACAGACACTACCTTCAAATCCGAGGGATGGCAATGGGTACATGTATGGCCCCCTCCTATGCTAAACTCTTTCAATTTGAACCCCCACAACTGCTCTACTGGATGAGAATTATTGAAGACATCTTCATGAGATTCTGAAACTAATTTATGACAGTTCCTGAACAGGTTAAATGACCAGAGTCACCTGGAAGATTTCACAACACCGTGCCCTATTCTTTGATCTGAAACTGAACCTTATGAGGGAAACAAGCACCACAGTCCACACCAAAGCCACCAACCACTAACAATACCTCCATTTCCGAAGCAACCATCCTCTTCATGTAACATGCTCTCTACCCTGTAGTCTAGCCACCAGAGCCAAATGTATATGTTCTGAGGAAGACCACCTTAAAAATAAATGTCAACAAATTTCACAGCCCGAGTATACCCTAAACACAGTCAACATTCAAATAAACAGAGCCGTATCCTATCAAGAAACAACCTTTCAATGACATATTGTTCACCACCCAGTGTTATGAAGGACTGGACAAAAAAAAGATTCATCCTAAACAGAAGTTATAATATCCTAGCCTCTTCACCTCTCACACAAAATCTTTTCAACGGTGGTCCAAGAATCACATTCAAACACTCCCTCCAGCCACCAATCACCGCAACATTCTGGTTCACCCTAAATTTGCCTGAACCAGCAACAACAAATAATTTATTCATCATCATCATCACCACGTCTTACTACCCGTTCAGGTTATACGCACTTACGCTGATGTGTAATGGTAGGGTGATTGTGAGATGAAATGGAGGTGAGGCCTGGCACTCCACACATTCACAAGTTGTGATTAATACAAGTCTTGTCAGAGGTGAAGGAAGGGTTTGGCAATCAGACAAGTCTGTGCCAAGAGCGAAGATTGAACCCCGGACTCCCAGCACAGAAGTCTTGACACCTTACCGCTAGACCACCAGGTCACCACAAACATCAAACATCAGGTTAAAGGTGAAATTTGAAGCCTACAGTTTTCTGGTAAGTGTGTAGGCCTTGCCCTTCTATCCTCCTTTCAATATTTAATTAAAACACTTAAATTTGAGTAGATTTAAAAAAAATGTTTTTAGGTAAAAAATACCTTTTATTCATAGACTTTTAAAAAATTCAACTTTTTATTTAATAAGATAAAATAGTTTTATTTGACGAGCTTAAATAATTTTATTTACCACAATTCATTCTCTGGCTATATTGAACAGCAATAATAATAGTTTTATTCTTCTTTAAATTTTAAATACAATTTTTTTTTTTTAATCCACATAGATTCAAAGGATATTAGCATGCCCGTATTTGTACCTTTATTTACCTTCGCTTAGAGCCGAAGCCAGTACATGGAGGAACGAATGCGATTGTAATCTGGAAGGTTCTCTACTGGTCCAACGGCTGCCACTGCAGGGCACCTGTCGTAGATGTATTTCATCGCAACATCCCTCACATCCTTGGCCGATACACTCTGTACAAAGACATACAAAGCACCTTGGTGTATTCTAGGAGTGTGCCAAATCCACATTTTTAATTCGAAGAAAGATCAAATGGAATAACATGAAACATTACCAAAACCTAATCCAATTTTAAATATTAAAAAAAAAGTTTAACGAAATAAAAATATTATACTTTGCATATGATAAAGCTCAATATCAAAATTAATATAATTTATAAAATCCTATATTCCAAACGTAATTAATATAATGTCGTTTTAAAATGGTAAATTAAGTTAATAGCACAAAAATTAATATAATTANTTTTTTTTTTTTTTTTGGCAAAGCTTCATAAGTGTAGAATCTGGAATTTTACTCTCGAATCGAAGTGAAAGTTTTCGAAGCTTCGCACACTCCTAATTCATTCAGCACACTCTAAAATGGCGGTTTGGAATATTTCTTTAGCCATGGCTTGACTTCAAAATTTTACAAGCAGAAACAACAGACCACTCTGAAAAAATTTGCATATTGATTTGAGAACATGGTTTGAGAGGGCTCAAAGCCAAGAATAAGGGAGGAGCATATATGAGTTAAACTAATACTAAACATGACCAATGAAATTCACGACTTTCCCCCCGATTTCCCCCAATCATTTCCTAAAATTCCCGACTCAAAAGTATGTCCACACCCTTCTGCCCCCCTCCCCCCAGTTTTTGTTAATTTTTTATATGAATAATAATAAGTTTTAAGATTTAAATAAAGTTTTTTTTTTGTATTAACATAGTATACTAGGAATTGTAAAATATATTAAACAGCTACAAGCAAAAGAGAGTCTGAATCACATTGTAATTGATTGATTTAATGATTATTATATTTAATATTTTGAGTAAATCAACATTTTTCGAGATTTTTTTTAATTTTAGCAAATTCCAGACTTATTCCAGTTTTTCCCCGACCACTTCAAATTCCCGGCTAATTCCAGTTTTCCCGGATGGTAGACACCCTGTAATAGTAATATTAAATGACAACCTGCACATGTGAATCAAATTTGGAACTTTAGTTTTAAGCGCCAATGTTCTACCATTGAGTCAACCTGGTTCTTCTAAAGAACAGGGCTATCTTTCACCAGTTGTGTTTATTGTAATATTGTGGTTATTGGTTGAAGAAAAACTTCTTTTTACTATTTAATGCATGAAAACTGTGTGAATTAATGTAAGGATTCAATGAGAATAGGACAACGGAGTGTTTTTCTATGTGTGCATAAGAGATTACTATAGAGATGAGAAGTCCCCTTGAAGCGTAAGGACTTGCTTTGTACCCATTGTCACATATGCAGCAGAAACAAGATTAGGAATGAAGTTATTCGGGAAAGAATGGGAGTAGAGGGAGTCTATGAGATAATAAAGGAAGCAAGACTAAGATGGTATGAGCATGTAATGAGAATGGGAAGAGAGAGAATGTTGAGGAAAATGTTGGAAATGAAGTATATGTAGGAAAAAGACCACAAGGGAGGCCAAGAAAGAGATGGTAGGAGCAGATAACAGAAAGTGTTCAAGTGAGAGGAGAATAATGGGAGAAATTAAAGGAGGAAGAGTGGTGGAAGGATAGAGGAAGATGGGGAAATTTTACTAAAATGACCCGGCCAGAGGCTGGAAATAATGGATGATGACGTTGATGTTATAGGTGATATGGAATGATATGGAATTTTACTGAGATATTGCCCCGCAATTAAGCGCCAATTATAGTGAAACTGGATTCATTATTGCGATATTTTCCTCACGAGTGAGCACATATGCTCACCGATGAAAAATAACGTCAATTAAAAAAAAAAAAGCTAATTTTTCTAAAGATTAATTTTTTGAAGTCATATCACCACCCCTTCTCTCACTTCTGTATACCTCAATTCTGGCCTCCAGTTCGTGCAGGGGGATGCGTCGGTTGTAGCACAGCATCTGACGTCCAATATCCTCGCACACGGGCGTCGTCCCGTCCAGCTGTAGGAGCATGTTGGTCTTTAGGAGGTTCCTGGCCCGAGCCACCTCAGCCTCTGTCACAGTGGTGCACAGTCTCATCCATTCCGACTGTACGTTGAACAGCATTTCCTGTGACAAACAGACACTCCATCAGCTAGGACAGTTCATCCTAATGAATGTTGTCTTCTCTAGGGGCATGCAAAGTCTATTTATTCAATTCACAGCAAAGTAAAAATTAATAATAAGATATGGTCCAGAAGCCAATTAGAGTACAAATATTTTTTTAAATGTTGAAGAGCTGGAAAAAAATATTGTATGTTGATAAACTGCACAACTTTAAGTACTAAATATAATTTACAAAATGCCATATTGAACACATAATTAACATATTACATTCTAAAATGATAAATTAATATATCTCAACATAAAATTTAGTGATTTAAATTTTTGTCATGTTTACATGAATTTGTGATGTAAATAAAAGCATAAGATGGAAAAAAATTGACACAAATATATGTATTTAAACTTTTAAATATTTTTATGGGAGAAGCTTTGTAATTGTCGAACCCAGAATTCTACTTTCGAATTGAAGTGGAAGCTGACCAATATTCAAAGCTTTGCACACTGCTAGTTTTCCCCAAGTAAACATAGTTGAATACATAAAAAAAAATCAACTCTTCCAAACAGTTTGTGCTAATCAGTTTCAAAATAAAAAGTTTTTTATTTAGTAAATAGTAGGGATGTGCGAGAGCCACTTTTTAAATTCAATAAAACATATTGTTTATATTGTTCTAAGGTTCCTTTTTTGACTTTTTATTATCTTTTAGTTCATTTAAAAACTTAATATATAGCTCAACACTTTTTAAATGCCATTAATAAAATGGTGATATTTGCAATGCATACCATTTATTATTTAATTTTATAATATAACAATCCATAATGACAAAGTTTAATATTGAGAAACAAAATGTATGACCAAAACATGTCTTAACGAAGACTGTTTTTGGGGGAAAAAATGCGCCCTATACTTGGGTCATTGCGGTATTATTAGAAATAATAAATTTCGGGTTTGGTTTTTTAATGTCTTAGGGCCATTTTTTATTTAATTTTTTCAAATTGCTTGAATTTTTGAGATTCAGTTTTAGCTTTTGAGATTAGATCGATATTTATTTTACTTGAATTTTCGAGTCTTGCACATCTCTAATAAATAGTGTGAGACCACATCCACCTTGATTTCAGTAGAGCACGCTGGATTTTAGAGCTCTTGTTTGAAAAGCATTTTTTTTAATTGAACCATAGCCGCGTCGCTTCCACAAAAAAATAAACACCTCAACAGTTATTTTCATAAGTTTGGGTTTCAATTAAGTAAAAAAGGTTAATGATTTAAAACAAATCATTGTGTGTTCTGTCTGCCAAAAGTAACAAATCAACATATGCTCTTGCAAATCATATGGTTTGGTGAACGGATACAGGATAACGGACCGCAAACCACTCGTGTGGCCTGTCTGCTAATTGTTATTTGAGAACATTTGTAAGGAGACTTACCTCACACTTGAGGGGGTCACACACCCAGTAGATCCCCCATAATCCTGTGTCCTTGTAGCAGGTGTTGAAGGACTGAAAGCTGTGGGCAAAGTTGCTCTCTGCGGCAGCAGCCGAGAGGTGCGATGCATTGTTTACCCCTCCTCCTTGTGATCGGTCCCATGCACCCACCAGTGTGTTGGCGACCATCAGAGGGATGTTGTCAGAGTCTGTCCAACCTGCACCTTCCACCGCCACCGCCACATGCGCCAGAGGCATCGAGTCATCGCGGACTCGGATCTCTGACCCTGGATCAGAGAAAGCATATCAAGACATGTTTACAAGCAAATTAGGAATTTGAAATCCCCTTTTATAAAAAAAATACTCAAATGAGATGTATGCAAATGGTGAGTTTATGGAGGTTATAGTAAGGGGAGGATGTCGTGAACGCGAGAAAAGGTAATTTTTTTGCAGATTAGCAAAAAAAATTTTGGTCAAAAGAAATTAAATGATTTTCCAATAGAAACAGAGTTTAATTTTCTTCACATTGTGACCTCAAGATTCCTTGAATATCTGTCAAGGGTGTCCTTGAATTTAATGACAACTTTTTCCCTTCATTTAAAAAGTTTGTCATCTGATGACGCTATGCTTATGTCAGATATTCAACTGTTGATATCACTATGTGAAGAAAATTAAACTCGGTTTATACTTTATAATATTTTATTTATTTTGGCCAAAAAGAAAAAGGGACAAATTACAAAGTCTAACATTAAGTTTACATAGCTTGATATAAGGACTAGGGATAAGTACGGCAGTTTAAGGGAAGTGCACTGGCAATAACATGACACTACTTGGGGGAAAACCCTCTACACAGCCCCTGTCCGAGATATGAACCTCAACCTCCCTGTTACCAGCAATACAATCTATTTCAAGACTAATGCCATGTAGAGTGCATGACCATTTCCTTGAGTATGGAGGAGAATGTAGATTGGGGCAGAGCACGCTCACCTGTGAAGCGGCAGGGAGAGAGCAAGGAGGGGATTTCTTGCTCGTACGAAGTACCCAAGCAACCCAAGTGCTGTCCTGCCAACTTGACCAGCTCCTCGTGGTTCACTCCCCCCGCCCCAGACAGCACAATGCGCGGGGACTTGTAGTGGGACGAGATGTAGTCCAACAGATCTTGCCGTGTCAATGACCTGTAGTAATAAAGCTCGAGTCAACTCTTAATCTTTAGCAAGTAAATCAAATGATAAGGTTTTATAATTTTCATTTAAACCCAACACCTTTTGATTTTAGTAATGTAGCGTTGGCACCCTTGAATACCAAAAAAACTTAAGTATATTTGAGAAAATATTAAGTACAAAAGTTCAATTTTCTTTTTCTTTCAAATTTTAAGCTAAAATTTGTGTTAGAGTTCTAATACTGCTTATTGTAGGTTCTGCCCCACCACGATAGGTTGACATTAACAACTAGACGCCAGACCATTAAATGAACCATTTTGGCGTGTCTAGAGTGCACTATTTCGCTTATTCATTCTACTGCGCTTTGTCCGACAATGGTTTGAGGCCAGTTTTCGTGAAAAAAAAAGTCTTAATATTGCGGCTGTTAGTGAAATTAAGTCGGTTAATGTAGTGGTATTTTTTTGAAATTGTTATCTGATGACCAAGCGTGAATTTTGAAACCAGACGAGAATAAATTATTGGATTATTTTATTCGGCAATACACTTGAGTAAACCAGTGATACCTAGAAAAGAAGACCCATTGGCGAGGTGGATTCAGAATGAATATAGCTCTTTCCACGTGTAAGTGTTGCAGCAAAACATTTCCTCGCTATCCCAGTAACTCAAGTACCAAGTGAAAGATTTTTTCTCAGCAATGGGTAATGTTGTTACAAACATTCCCAGAACATGTTGAACATTTGGTCTTCTTGCACTCTAACTTGCAGCGATATAAAATAAATTGCAGTAAAATGGATTATAAATATTAATTAGCTTAGTAAATAAAGTGAATAATAAGCTTAAATATCTAGTATGCCACAGACCCTTAAGTCTTAAATCTTTTTTGTATGAATCAGAATTGAAATATTTATTTTACATCAAGGCCTATAGGCCTACAGTAACTTTTTCAAATAAGTGTCTGCAAAAATATTGTGTTTTTTGTGTTTCTTTGTTTTTCTTACTATGAAAAATAAATGTTTCTGAAAATTTAAATAATAGCCTATGTAATTGTGAAAGTGAGAAGTTGGAAGTATGAATAAATGAAGAGAGAAGTCTACTTATTTTTATAAAGGTCTCACCTAATTGTCTTTTAAGGTCGGCTTCCTTCCCTAGTACTTACACTACATTATTTTAGACCCCACAGTGTTTCAGTCCAATTTTTATATAAATTCAAAAATAAGTTAGTGATTAAAAAAAATGAATCATAACCTTTAACTAAGGGCAATTAAAGTGAAAAAGGAGATTTAGTACCTTAACTAACTAAACAATTCACTTGAGGTTAGTAGTATTATATTTACCTGTAGTAGAAACAATGCTCAATAAAACTCGAACTCTACTCAAACTTGAGGTTTTCATTCAAACGTGACTTGAACTCTATTACTCAAAGTGAAAAATGCCTACTTGAACACACCTAATTATTGTCATTTAAAGATGTAACACCATGATAATTATTGATGTAAAGTTGTCAGAGTAGCAACTCCTGTGTGAAATAATACTTTATTCATCAAAAGCTTTATATCCTGTTTTGCCAGGGCTAGATCCCAAATGGCCCCACTCCAGCATTCCCACAAATAGGTCTGAGCATCCTAACAAACATCTATTACATCCCACTAACCCAGGAAGATTGAATCTACTGTCTACCCAACAGAGGCATGCTCAGCACACAACTGTGTAACAGCAATCACAAGGTCCGAGCAGGAACGAGCAAGTGTTGGGGCCTCGAGAATTGGGACAGGAATGAGTGTCTGTCTTCTTCCCTCTCCCTACCTAGTGTATAATACTATGTAATATAGTTAAAAGTAGTGTCTAAGACCAATTTAAGTGCATGGTATTTTTGTGTTGTAAAAACTTGAAGGGAAAATGGTCGATGATTATCAGTAAAAGATAATATGCAGTATTATTAATACTGGTAACTGATTGGAAAAAAGATTGGATCACAATAAATATTCTCTTGTGAATTCTAGCTTTGTCTCATCTATATCCCGGGTAGTGAACTTCTAGCCTGCTTCCTAAGGATCTCATATCTCAGTCCCCTGTAGTGCCATCTGGCTTGCTTCCCGAGAACCTTCGCTGATCTCCATTCCAGGTAGCACTCATCAGGCCTGCTTTCCGATGATCTCATATCTCAGTCCCCTGTAGTGCCATCTGGCTTGCTTCCCGAGAACCTTCGCTGATCTCCAATCCAAGTAACACTCTTCAGGCCTGCTTTCCGATGATCTCATATTTCAGTCCCCGGTAGTGCCATCTGGCTTGCTTCCCGAGAACCTTCGCTGATCTCCAATCCAGGTAGCACTCTTCAGGCCTGCTTTCCGATGATCTCATATCTCAGTCCCCGGTAGTGCCATCTGGCTTGCTTCCCGAGAACCTTCGCTGATCTCCAATCCAGGTAGCGCTCTTCAGGCCTGCTTTCCGAGAATTCCTACCTCTAATCAAACAGCACCCCTCAGGCCGTTATTGGTGCTTTAATAACTCATGACCAAAATACAAGCCATAGTTTAATTAACATTAGCGCCAGTATTGTGCCAGGTTTCCAGAAGAGAAGAGAAAATCCGGAAGACACACTAACCCATATAAAACAGATACCCTTCGCCAGAAAACTCTCTTCAACCCCTCCTCACAAGGACTTCACACACTAACAAATAACGAGCTAATAACCTTGCTGGATAACAAAAGATTTGGCTTCAAGACTATATGAATGAAATATTAAAATCACCATAGAGATGTTTAAAAGTGTAACATACTTGATGTTCTTGGTGGGCCCAAGGATGGTGCGCCCCAGAGAAGTCCCTTGGTATGCTGTTGAGTGGAGATGATCAAACACTACCTCCTGTAAGTTAGTCTCCACTTCTTGCATCTCTCGCAGTATCACACCTCGCTCACGTTCAATTTCAACCTCACCTGGTTCACACACCATCATCAAATAGCATTAAGGAAGAGTTTATCATGCCAAATATTCCAGCTCTTATTTTAAAATAAATAGGGATAGCCAAGTACAGTTCTGCCAGCTATTCATATAAGAAATATAATCAATTTCAGTTCAAAAATGTGGATTCTCAGTCCATATTTTTAATCAAGTTAAAACATATATTTTCTTTATATATAATAACCAATGTTGACATAAAAATAGTTTCTAATTTTCAATAAACAGCTTGCCATTTTAATATAAATAACTGAACTGTTAATAGTAGCCGTTTGTAAGGAATCCATCCCTTTTCAAAATTAACTTTAAGCTAAACAAAATAATATTTGACTAGCCAACAGTAACCCTACAGCTAGTGAATGATGCAACTTTTTATAATTTTAGTCTAGAATCTAACTGTAAGAATCTTCAAACCCCTCAACTTGGCTTCAAATACTCACCATGACAAAACTTTATAGTTAACTAAATTAAATATTGTGATAATTAGGGCTGTGGAGTTGGAGTTGGTAAAAAATTTACCGACTCAGGCTTCAAACTAAAAACTAATAAAATTATATAACAATATGGTAACTATAGCATTTTAATTTTATACTTCTTTTATTCTTTTTGATCAATATTTGTAAGTTGGATTGAAAATCTATTTAAAATAAATTCACAATGCCAAAGAGCTTCTCATGAAGTAATATGTAATGGAACATTTTGCTGCAGTAAATTTGTTATTACTAATAAATATACTTTACACATTTATCTGAGTCGGACAGTAGAAAAATAGAGGAGTCAATGGCTTGGCATACCAGCTTTATTTATCAGCTTTTAAAAGATGTAAAGAATTATGCGAAATATATTTTTTTCCAAAACAAAACTTTTTTTTTTAATAATATAATTATATTCAAATTTTGGTTCGACTTTGGAAATATATAGCAGGCTACATACTTCTTGGTGTTGTTTGAAATGTAATATTAATACATATGTATAAAATGTATTCTTCAACTATGCTTTAACTCTTTGCATATGTAATTGGTGTCACAAGGAGAAACGGGTTTGGGAATTAAGCTGTCAAGGCAAGAGTTGAGTTAGTAGAGGAAGCAAGAGTGAGATGGTATGGACATGTAACGAGGATGTTGGAGAACATGAGATAGTAGAGGAAGCAAGACTGAGATGGTATGGACATGTAACGAGGATGTTGGAGAACATGAAATAGTAGAGGAAGCAAAAGTTAGATGGTATGGACATGTAACGAGGATGTTAGAGAACATGAGATAGTAGAGGAAGCAAGACTGAGATGGTATGGACATGTAACGAGGATGTTGGAGAACATGAGATAGTAGAGGAAGCAAGAGTGAGATGGTATGGACATGTAACGAGGATGTTGGAGAACATGAAATAGTAGAGGAAGCAAGAGTTAGATGGTATGGACATGTAACGAGGATGTTGGAGAACATGAGATAGTAGAGGAAGCAAAAGTGAGATGGTATGGACATGTAATGAGGATGTTGGAGTACATGAAATAGCAGAGGAAGCAAGAGTGAGATGGTATGGTCATCTAATTAGGATGGAAAAGGAAAGATTTCCCAAGGAGAATAATGGAGATAAAGTATGTGGGGAAAATGATCACAAAGGAGACCAAGTAAGAGATACAAGAAGCATATAACAACAAACATATGAGTGAGAGAAGAATGTAAGCTAATAAAGGTGTAATTGTGGAAGGACAGAGGAAGATAGTGGAGTTATACTATATTGACCCGACAAGAGAATGGAAAAAGGTGATGATGCCTACATATAAATAGCTAAATTCATGGATTCATTAATCCATTGTTTATCAACATTTTTACCAGATATATTTCCAATATTTCAAAGAAGCAATTTCATAAAATATTCTTGCCCAGGCATTATGAATTAACCCTTTTGCTGCGTTAATCGGATATATCCGATCTCAGAATTATACCCATTGACTGCGGAAATCGACTTTACCCCACGACTTGTAAACTTTATCTACCCTTGCTGCAACAGTCGGAAATAGTCACAAGAGTGTTAAAACGCTGAATTTTTCATACTAGCATGCACGTGCGCCTCTGACATCTGGTTTTTAATTTCGAGAACTGCCAGTTAACAGCTGCTAAATCATAACAGTAGTACCGCTTGTTTACTTCCGCATTTAATTACTTGTAGCACACGTGCAATATTTATGTGGCGGAAAACTTTGTTGAGGGATTAATGGATTGCTATTTTATTTTTGTTCTTGACTTATTTCTTATTTTGAAATCATGCCTAAGACAAATATATGATTTTATAGACAACACTACACTGAGAAAAGTACCAAAGTAGCACAAAATTGTTCAAGTTGTGTTGATGTATACTAATTTTCAAAAATTTTCTTTTTATTACATTTGGACCATATTAGGCCAATATTAGGGCTGTCAAATCCTTATTTAGCAATTAGTTTGACACTACTGTGGGATGAAAGTAAAATAAAGAATGGTTCTGATAGCAGAATAACATTGCATTTGGGTAAAATGTGACATAAATAAAATGTGACATATACAATTTTATCGATATAAAATATATATTATTATGCGATTTATAGACACTGTGGTGCTAAATTTAATATTTAAAATGCATTACTAGTTGAAAATCACATTATTTAATCATAATCATGATCATCATGCAAATTTTCAGATTTCAAATTTTTGACCTATAATTTACATTTCTGAAGGTAAGAAGTAAAAATTAATTACGCAGCAAAAGGGTTAAGTAGAGAACACACTTGAAATAAAAATATTCTCTTATGATCGCAACTTTAGAAACAATAAATTAATATTAACTAATCCAAGAATACTTTTTTGATGTCCTGCTGTAATAGTTGTAGCAGCAAAATGTATATATTTTGTTATAATTTCAGAGCAATCCTCAGGGAATATCGTGGCATTCCTGCCGACAACCACAAATCACCAGTAGAACACCACATACACATGAGTTACATACCTAGTTTGGAATTCTGAATGATATCAGATAAGATTTCAATAGCCTTGGGCACATCTTTGCTCAAGCACTTAGCGTAGAATACAGTCTGTTCACGTGAAGTGTAGGCGTTGAGATGAGCTCCCATATTTTCAACTTCCAACTCCAGATCTGTTTGGGAACGCTTTGATGTACCCTAAAATATATATATAGTATGTATGTATTGTACTCAACCCAAAGGTTAGTTGGATCCTCAACAGTTCTGTCAGTTTTAAGGCCTAGGGAGCACTGAAGAAGTGTACTAGAAAAATTAGGAATGGGGTAGTTTCCCTTTGTTTTACTAACTGATCCAGAAGGTACTATTTCAGTTTGACAAGCTCACCAATATGCATGCACCAACTAACTCTATAAGCGACACCTTAACTCCATTCATTGCAGGAACTGGCTGTATATTGAATGTTACTACAAGTATCATTCATACCTCTGCCACTTTCATATTTGTCAGAGCCATAAGTGAGACTGAGACAGATCAATTAAAGTAACAACTTGCTCTAAATCACACCAGAAGATATAGTGAATTCATCATCATTATCAGTTTATTGTTCCAGCAAAGCGTGTACAATTTGTGAGTTTCTTAGTGCATTGTAAACATTAAATCCGTGAGATGGAGTCTGGTAATAGTAAATAAGTTATATGTCTACTATAAAGGCAAACAATACAGTAAAGAAAATATCTTTATGTTCAAATACATAAGTTACCTAACTAAAAAAATTTTTTTTTAAACAAAACTTTAAACTTTAAAATTAGGTACCATAGTTTTAAAAAAAAACAGTATTTTTAATACAGAATGTTAAACTGTTGATAATTTTTTCTTTTACGCAGGTACTGGACATATATATTTAATCAATATTGATGTAGGTAATAAAAAAATGGTTAAATATGACAATCCCCGACCTTGAAGGCCATGTGTTCAAGGAAGTGCGCCACTCCATTGTTGTCATCGTTCTCGTATCGAGAGCCAGCATCTATCCAAAGCCCTACTGTTGCCGTGGCCGCACCACTGTCCTCGGAGGCCACTCGTAAGCCATTGTCCAGCTGGGTGAGGCTTGTCGGGGGGACATTGATGAGAGCTTGCTTGTACGCTGTGGCTGTTGATTGAAAACGTTTTGGGACCTATTCAAAACAAACACAATTTGATGTAGATTATTATAATCTTACTCTTGGTCACTATTTTGTTGGATTGCAGAGTAATACAGTCTGAACAAATCCAATGTACAGTCTGGAAATGGAAATGTCCTAAAAATTAAAATTTCTTAGACAAGAAAAAATGTTTTTAATGCTATAGTAGTTAAAAATAGAATCAGATAACCTTTAAAGCTGTTAAAGTTAAAGTTGAGAGACTTATTTCTGATAAATGAAGTGGAAAGAAATTTGTAAATACGAACCTTCAAACTAAAATGGCCAGTGTTAACTCTACTTTCCAATAATAAAAATAAGGCGGCCTTGTAAATTTGTGCAAGAAACATCCCAAAAGAAGTTAATTTTTTCCACTAAATATGAGCAAAGACCAAAGCAAACTTTGTAACAGTGAACCTTGAAAAAGGATATTCATCGTGAAGCCAGATTTTACATGCCTAACATTTAACTTATGGGTTATCAAATTAAAGAACCTGTTTAGGATTCGGCATCATAAGGTTACAAAATCTGTGGCGTTGAGCCAAACCCTGTTGTTTCTTTATAAAATGGCCCAGGTCTGTTAAAGTATGGGTAGGACTACTTGATGTGTTATATGTGTAGATAATACTTTTAAAATATATATAAAAGTCAGTATAAACTATGACCCAATGAAACCAAGTATTTTGTGTATACCCTCAAGTGCCAGCTCTGACTTATGATACTTACAATTACCGTATGAATTATAAACTCTCATATACCGAATTAATGTTCTACTAATCATCCCCTTCCATCTGCTTCTTGTTGCCATAGGATTACTTTTATAATATTTACAGGATTAACAGACTAATGCCAGGATCATGAAAAGCATAACTTTCATAAAATATACACATAGCACAAACATAGTAGACCTACATAATCAGGTCTCAAGTAACATACTGTAATGTAAAAACTTGTGCAAAGCACATAAAATGAATATGAACCATTTTAATACCCTTTGTTCACCAAAATAAAAATATAGCTAGGGCTAATTATTCTTTGGTAGCCTACTTACTAAAGAAGTTGATGGATCTAAAAAATTATGTGTAAGAAGTGGCCTCAACGTTTTGGTGTAGACTAGATGCAAACAAACATCATATCAACATTAATCCATTTAAAAAACACAAGAATCCGTGTTGCATATGGTTAAGGTTAAAGTGTTTGTGATCCCAGTTCCCAGCATTAATAATTATGGCAGAATTTGAACAAAATTTTGTTATAAGCTGCATCACAACTACCTCTAAAAAAAACTGGTAAAATCACATTATTAGAGTAACTTAAATATATGGGGTAGGAGTAAAATTATTATACGAAAGCCCACCTTCAGCAATTTAATAAAAAATCAAATGAAATAGGCCTTTCATTCTCCAAAATATGATTCGGGGAAATGGTGAGGGAACTGTAAGGACCAAGAGTTAAATGCACTAATTTATGTCTACATATTATGCTGTTATAGGTTATTTTCTCTCAAATTTTTCAATTGTCTCTAACCATATTAGATTTTCCTTAGTGTCTTATCCGGTATATAAGTTCATATGGGTACCGTTAATTATTAAAAACGTTAACCAAAATTGAATTTTAAACTATATTAGCATACATTAGAGAAAATTACTTACTTTAACTAAACTGGTTTTGTTTCGCAATGCAGAGGCAAACTTTAATACATTAGTAGCCATTTTTCCTCAGAAAAGACAAATTAAAAATTACTTGGTTTTAGGTGGGGGGATACTCAGTTTTATGTGGGCTTGCGCAATGATTTAATTTTAGGTCCAAACAGGAAATTCCACAACCAACTACTAAAATGATTATATTTATGCTGTATCCAACCAAAAGTTGTGTGATTATTAAAACTAAAAATATTTGTGTCAATTAAATGAAAACAATTAGAATAAATATATTATATAAATTTTTATGATGAAATTTCAAAACAATTTAGCGCATGCGCACTTAATGTGAACATCCTTTGCCTGCAGCAAGGCCTAAGATATAGGAATCTGATTACTCTTTCGTTAGAGTTATTATACTTTGAAGCCAAAAAGAGCAAGTGTTTTAGCATATTAACACGCTAAATTCAAATATTTTAGACAAGTTTGCACCACAAAACTTTAATTTTGTTGTTTTAAGTAATATGGAGATAAAAAAAATGAATAACTTAAACAACCTTATTTTTAATAAAACACGTCAACTACAATAATTGTTTGGTAATCTTTGTAAAACATTTAAACTTGCTTGGTAATGCTAAATATATGTTCTATTTACATAAATTAGCTCTGTAGACTGAAGGGGGGAGGAGGGACTTTATACACATTGTATTATATTTAAATTGTAGAGATATTATTATAAATAAAATATATTAGAGCAGTGGCACGGTTTCACCCCAATTATTGTCCCTGGGTCAATCACCACATCTTGATAGCCTATAAGCATTTAAATCCTAGTGTTTGATTATCATCTTTTAACTGCCCCCACAGCTATCCAAATTTAATTACAGTTGTTAGGTAGGTATACTTTGTAGGAAATGTACTCTTATTTACTTGGAGAAGCAGTTTTTATAATTTTAACCGCTTACATTTCGATTAATTCGGATTTTACACCTTCCTACAGTCATTCTAATAAATGAACAAAGTAAATATAAAGCTATGAGCTCAACAAGTCCTGTGACCACACCCGAAGCGCACTATGACCCCAAATAGAGTCGTGATCCCTTGGTTGGAAACTACTGTAGTGGAGTTGAAGGGCAGAAAGGCACTCGTCTCATCAACCATCTTACGACATCTGAGGGAATTTGTATTTGACTTCTATAGGGTGACATTTTGAATAATTTGTATGTATATTAAAACCTGAAGGAGATATGAAATTTTTAAATTAAGAGGAATAGGTAGGTATTTCTTAACTTGGTTTTCATCTGAAAATAAAGTATTGTAATATTACAACTATTGTAAAAAAATCTAAATTATTGCGTAAACTCGCCCGCTTCCCTTCCGCCCACGCAATGTAACAAGCTAAGTTAGATCCAAAATATATATTTGTTCAGTCTCTGAACTGTGTATGTTTAATATTGTAAAGTCGCTTTTGTGTAATAATTTGTTTAACCTAGTTTCTTTTGATATAGTTCATTATTTATATTGGTTTTGTATTTGTTGTTTGTTCTTCGGGAATTCCCCACCGTTTTTGAGGGTTGATGGGGAGGGGGAGGGAGGGTCGTTTGTATTTTGAGAGTGTGTAGTGCAGTCCAGAGCGGTATTCCGTACACATAGGGTGTCTTCCATAATGGGTACACTAATTGCTGCACAAATCGTTGTCCGCGGGTGAGTTGGTGTTACAAGCCCTAAAGTGGCCTCTTTTATCAAGAAATCACAACAAGAGTTTGATAGATGCCACTGAATTAACCCCTTGTTGCTCCCTAGCCTAACCAAGCAACCCCTTGTACATTTTTGCTTAAGTTATCGTAAATATTTGAAGTCAATGATGACATAAAAGGGGCTGAACCAGGCTGCTATTTCACATATACACAAAGAAGCTGCAACTGCCTTAGAAATAGAAGCTCTGGCAGACTTAATAAAAATTAGTAAACAGTGGCAAAATACGTTTATTCTATCTAGTGTAAAGAAAAGTTAATGAAGACTTATTAATTTTGAAAGATGTACAATTGTATTAATTTTTTATGTATCTTTTTAAAGTTATTGTGTACTATAACAATCTAAAGGGAAAATTAATTACTTGTAGTGAGGGTTGAAAACATCAGTATCAGTGACGTAGTTGTCTTTTTGCTTAGGCTTAGTTTATATTCATGCATAACTCATAACTAATAGTGAATAGTGCATAGTGTATAGTGCACAATTCATAAGAAAATTACTAAGGTTTATAATGCAACGTAGTGAATAAGACATTCATAACGATTGTCATTTGTTTGAGAGGTGATCTCCTTGCGCGCGTGGTATTTTAAGGATACTACCTCTATGGATATGTCAATCATTGGTCTTCAAAATAATTTACATACTTACAAATATAATATCCTTGTTCCCTTTAACACGCCAATTTTACTAGCTGTATTATAATCTGAGAGATAAATATTGGTACTGTTTACTAAATAGTATTAATCTGAATTTATATATTTAGCATTTAATGGCAGACCATCTAGAATTGCATTTCTGGCTTTTTATCATCACGGGTAAATGAATTTTATAGAACCCATCCTTCTATATTTAATAGTATGTTTGAATTATTTATCTTCATTTGAGGACAATCTGGTTTAGTGGTTGAATGAAATGAGGCTAGAGTACAAGGGCGTTGCACGAAATGTATTTTTTGGAGGGGGGTTATGTGGGTTTAGACAATGAATTTTCCAACTCCTGGTGTTTTAAACCATAAAAATTCCCAAGTAACCAAGGCAAGTACAAAAACTACATTAATAGGAGGTGCGGGGTTCTTCCCCCAAGCAACAGAAACAAAACCATTTTCTGTAAATTCAACCTTATATTCATTGTCACTTTCATTTTCACTCATTTTCAAGTTAAAATATAAAACTATTTAACGATAATTAAAGCCCAATATGGCGACCAACTTCTAACTTATAAAATAATATTTGAAAAATATCGAATTATGTTTTCCATAAATCCTATTGGCTAGATTTTTCTCGCGAGAATATCGTTTCATAACTCGTGCATAATGTATAAGAAAAGTTGAAGTTAAATCAACTTTATGCACTGTGAACTATTTCACTATTCACTATAAATCGATTATAGACGCCATCATTTAAAATAATGTGTTTCAACTTCTTGCGCATTATACACTATACACTATTCACTATTAGTTATGAATTATGCATGAATATAAACCAAGCCTTAGTGCACGTTTAAAAACAAAGTTTCAACCACTTGTTTAAAACAATAATCTTGATGTTGCTTGGATGTTAATGAATGATTTATTTTTTAAAAAGTTGTAATCTATTAAACACGTCTTTTTAGAGGATGCTAAAACAATTTTCTTCGAGCCAAGGCGAGGCTTACTTTTTATATTTTTTATGTTAGTGACTAGTTTAAAAAATGTTAAACCCAAGTCTATAGTTACTATTAAAAAAATATTCGAAATAGCTTATAGAAGTATATATAGTTCAATAATTTTCTTCCATGTTTTAGCTGCAGAGGTTGAGTAAACCATAAATCTCCACCCCTGCCTCCATAAGTTATTTGAAGTTTTATATAAGGCCATATTTAGGTTTAATATTAAAAGCTCAGGAAATTTTTTTTTGGGGGGGGAGGAGGAAGTGTTTGAATCCCATAAACCCCCTCGCTTCTTTCACCCATGACATCACTTATCTCTATCTTGAGCTAGTTCTATAAGATTATTAAAAATAACTATTTTATAAGCTATAACCTTAGGTTAGGTTCAGATTGACATTTTATTTTCTTAACAGGGTAACAGAGGCATAAAGAGGTGGTAACGATGAAAAATGTTGCAGAAATTCATGGAAAATGGAAGGGGAGGGATATCAAGCGAAAGTACAATTGCGAATAAAATTCAAATTAATTAGAAACTTTGGGATACATTCCCTATCTATCTAGACTTAGCTTAAACGGACCATGCGAGGACTTAATTTATTTGGCCGTTTATCGCATACAATTTTTTGGACCATTATTAAAATGTATGTTGGGCTCTTTGTATTCTGTAACGTAAACCTGTGTCAAAAGTAAACTAAATTAATACTGTTTATTGATATACTGAATGTGTATCATTTTTTAATAGACGAACTTGACATAACTAATAACTGAGATATGGAAGATAAGTATTTATCTTTAATTTAGTTTTAAATGCGAAATTCAACTCGTATTTAAATAGCATCAATAAACTAGCTAGGCAAAATAACACTCAAGATTCCTTCAAGAAATTGCAGCAAGTAGTTTTCAATCAAATATAAAGATACATTTGTCTACAATTTTAGAAATAAATAGCAAAGTTCATCATTTTACTCTAAAAAAAGAAAATTTTTATAAATTCACTAATCTGAAGTTCAGCAAGAAACTATACAAATAATAAATACTAAGACATTAAGTTATTTATGGTGACAAATTAATTATACCATTTTTAGAATTGTTATTCCTAGTTAAGGTGTTGATACCGAAATGGAAAGTGAAAGTGTGCACCCTGCTGATATTCCTAGCACCCAATCAAATGATTCTGACATCAACATAGATGAGTCTCACTTAGGATCAATATGTAAATTAGAAGATTATGCCATGGACAAATTTGAAAATACTCAAAAATCAACTGAATCAAACTTATATCCAATTAAAGTTGAAAATATTATCTGGGAACCATCTTATGTTCAAAATGATACCCTCGGTTATGAAGAACACAATATTTCAATGCCATTAATTCATGGTTTTGAATTTAAAACTGAAACTGACTATAGAAGTGAAGAAACTAGTTCAATTTTGGATATTTCACATTCCAATAGATTCACTGCTCATAGCCAAGAGAGTTGTAAGGCTCCATCAATAGAGAATGATTCTGAATCGGGAAAGGAAGGAGAAAGTACTTATTTAGAGTTGAAAACTGTTCCATACGTGACATATCCTCGGACACTTTTTGATGAAATGGATCCACATTTCAGTAGTGATGCAACATCCTCAGTTAAAGCAATATCAGAGGCTTCGGATGATACGTCAAGTTTTTGTGAGGAAACGGGCTTTTACACTTCACACACGCCTGAGGAAGCTGTATTTCCTATCGTGAAACAATCTGATTTAGATTCACAATACATTCTTCCAGATTTAGATCAAAGTCTAGATCGTATGCAATCTAAATGTGAGTCAAGTAGACCTAGCTTGAGAGATAATGGCACACATAATGTACAGAGGAAAATACCGTCAACTGCTGATGTCCGAATTTGTCGAAAGGTTGGAATTGAATCAAAATTGACGGAAGATGGTAAACCACAGGGAAATCTCACAACAAATGGTCTTGTAAGTTTGAAATATTATTTTTATTTTATACAATCTTGTGGTTAAATTGCCAAATTTAAAACATAGTTCCCTGATATCATATTTATGATTGATTAAATAGACATTAGACAAGCTATTATAGTTGTTAAGTAGGTCTACAGCCGCATCTAAATATCAATTCTGCTGGCTAGCTCAGTGATCAGAGCATTGGCCTACTAAGCCAAAGGTCCTGAGTTTGATTCCTGTATCTAGGTGTCATTTTTCAATTTAAAGAATATGCCAGATTTAATTCAAGTAGGCTATATATATTTAAAAGTTAAATTTAGGCTTAGGAATACCTATACTAACGCAGAACCTTTGTCTAATCACACTGATGATAGAAACTAACAATCCAAGTTTGGCCCTTGTGCAGGGACATCACTTATTTTTAGTACTGCGTCTTACTTCTTAAACTCGTTGGGGTTATATGCAAATATGCCTACTATTATGTTGATGTGTTAGGGATTAGGAATATTGAATTTAGATGAAGTGGGCCCAGATTTGCGTTGAGGGAGAGTGAAAAACCATTTAGGGAAAACCACCCTTATTACACTAGACCGGGATTTGAACCTCGATCTCCCCGGCATTGGCAGTCCAATCTTTTGTTAGAGTGGTTCCCAGTCGTTTTTATCGTCTCCATCCTTGGTAGATCTCATACCTCCCTTATTTTTTGGGATAGCAATAAAAGAAAATCATTGTAAAGCAGCTTTTATATTGTAACCCAACATGTTGGCCAACATGTTGGTGTAGGGAGAGCCGGTCAGAGCCAACAAGCTGTGCTGCATTGTGTCGAGTCATTTATTGGAGATAATAAACGACCAACCCAACATGTTGGCTGAGTTGAGAGGTTCTGCCCAAGCGCTATCAAGTCGAGTCAGTCTACCAGCCTTGGCAACGCACATGTTTTATTTTCAGATGAATTTAACTTTAACATCGAGGTTTAGTCCTACAATATTTTTTTCTTTTGTTTTCCTATTGTTTGTTTGTGCTTTCTTAGTAATTAAATGGTTGCTAGACCTTGTTTGTACAGGTTCTATATGTCTATAAACTAACTCTTTTGTTTATTTTAAGGTTGCCAGTCGTACTTCATCGCAAATGGTGTCCAAGAAAGAGCTAGCATTAAAAATATTGGAACGTTGGAAGCTCATTAATCCGATATCGGTTACTCAAGAACAACTGTCAGCAAACTTCTTTGCTTGTCGTCTCAAAACACGCCTAGCAAGTCGGTAGGTACAATAGGCCTAAATAAAACCATGACTTGCCAGATATTTCTAATAATTTTTCTAATCATTTTTAAATAGGACATTCTTAATTCAAGTGTGACAGTAAAAAATACCACAACTTACAGTACTTTATATGTGAGTACAGAAATAAAATAAGTTCATCACCATTTCTACTTTACACTGACTAGCTTACATCATCATTTTAAATCCAACTTTGAAATACCCGAATATTCTTTGAATTTAATTTATTGATTATTAAAGGTACCTCAGGGGTCATGTGGTAAAGTGCTTGTCTCAGGACCTGGTGTTTTTGAGTTCAAATCCAACCGGGTTCAACTGAATTTTCTCGTGCGATATAAATCTGTGACACAAATTCCTTCAGAGGAGAAGTAAAGTTGTTGGTCTCATGGCTCTTTTGGCGTGTAAAAGAAACCTGGAGAGTATGTAGAAATACCTTTTCCTGCAAAACTAGTAGGTCCTTTTGCTATTGCTTATAGAAATTCTCATGGGCTGATATATGGTAATCAATATATTCAGAAAGTGCATGCTAAATAGGCCTATCTCAAATATAAAAAATATAAAGATTATTAAAGTGTTTTTATTTTCGGTTTGAGTGTGCATTTGTATTTTCAATTGTAAAATTATTATTTCCCTCACGGTGCGTCGCATAGTCTAAGGAAGTGGTTCTCAAACTTTTTGTTAGATTGTACCCCTTGGCCATGACTAAAATTTTAATGTACCCCCAAAATAAAAAAAAATCCAAATTACAGCTTCAAAATAATTATGACCACATTGTATATTATTGATCTATTTAATCTAGTGGAAAAAAATATCTGTAATCCAAATGTTTAAAATGTGACAAGTTATTTAGAGAGAATCCAACTGTTATAGCCTTAACATTATCTCTTAATGAGAATCGTAATGATAAATTAAAAAAAACATAATTTTACTTAAAAAAAAGTCTGCAGGAAAGTTATATACATTTTCTTCAAAAATAAAGGTAAAAATTAAACCTGAACACAATATTTTTAAATCATAATTTTTAATTGTAATTCTGGAGCTGATATATTATGAATCCCAAAGTTCTTCAGTGAGAGGGGCTGTGGCTGCATGGCTTGGCACAACTTTTTGATGTCTGGTTGTCCAGTTGAATTTTTCAAGCGTAAGTCCGGCTCCAAATTTAGCCTATTGCGGTACTTATTTTTTAGGTACAGCATGAATGAAAAACCACTTTCACAGAGACATGTTGTTGAGAAAGGCATCATAAACTCGATGGCATGGTCAACGATATGAGGAAACTTATTCAGCCTTTGCAACCGAAAGTCTGCCAAATAAGTTTTTGTGAGACTGGATTTGAAGGTTTTATCACAGGACAGTTCAATAATTTCTTTTGTTGAAAAGAAGTTTGGTAGACTGGAGTCTTCCACTGTAGAAAAAGGGTCTCGCATCTAGAACACTCTCCCTAAATTCTCAGGAAAATATTCGCCAAAGTCTTCAATCAAACCCAGACAATCTCTTATATCGTTAACAACAGGATCATGAAGCTCAAGTTAATTTTCTTCTATGAAATTTCCTACTAAAGTCGGAAAGAATTACAGTTGTTCCTTCACAACTTCTATTGTTGCAAATTGAAGTTTCTTTTTTAAAGCTTTTATTTTGTCATGAACTATGAAGGGTGCTGTGTATTTACCCTGCAGACCTTTATTCAGCTCATTCATTCACTGAAATATGTTAGCCATGAAATCTAGCCTGCACATTGCACAGCCACTGATCATTTATAAATCTGTCACTAAACTTACACTTGCTGTCAGAGAGTAAAACTCTAACTTCTTCTCTCATTTCATATAAATGAGTAAGATAATTTCGTTTGGAAAGCCACCTTAACACCCATTATATGTTTGAGTAACATTGTCATGAATAGGCCGATATATAATACATAAATACAAATATATTGGAAGTAATTAATACATAAATATCACCGCAATTTATATCTACAACTGCGTTGCTAGTTTGAGTAATATCGTTGAGAGAGAGAGAGAAATGTCACTAAATCATTACTATTCAGGAAATATGTTCAAATTACTCTAAATTCAAGCAAGATAAACTGCTAATGTAGAAGGTGTCAAGTATAGGGTTGAAAATTCTCAGAAATCGGCCTCCAGCCGAGAGCAAATAGGGGAAAAAGATGGGTGGAAATAACCAACCAGATAATGGTAAAAGCCATCAATTAGGGTTTTCCATAAGTCCCTTGTCATTTTGCCAACTTTTCCTTGAGAGCTGCTCATGTACCCCCTGAAAGGTGCCTGCGTACCCCAGTTTGAGAACCATTGGTCTAAGGCATCAAGCTGATAATGGCTACATTGCCAATAATGAGGAGACTCAGGTTCATATCTTGGAAGGGTAAACTCGGGCTGGCTTTCTACACTTGATTTGTCACCGGTTTCTTGATTCACTTACCACAATTATCCGCTTACTCTGTTAGACTAGCACAACATAAAGCCAAATAGCTGTCAGAGAACTGTAAGCTTAGACTGATATTTTCCCTCTTCCATGCTCCCCCAATTTATTTCACACATTTACTTTACATAAAACTAAGGCCAGTGCGTGAATAAAATGGAAGGATCATACAAGATAAAATTACATCGTTCTTAACTTATGATTCATTTGTGATTTTCAAATGTTTAGATTCGCATTGAAAATAAAATATTCAATTCTCAATCCATTTTTTAGGAATGTTCATTGCAATTTCTTAGATTGTTTCCTAAATTTTCAATATCAAACATTTAGTTTTATATTTTCAAGAAATTGGTTTCAAAGGCCTAACGCAAATATAAAATTAAACATTACTCTGCACAGTTTTTGGTGAGTTTGTTTCAATCTCTCTATTATTATGTGTTCTGTATTATGACAAGTTCATTCCTTTTATCACTGAACTTAGACCGCCAATGCAATCCGTCCTTTGCCACCTCCTTGAGATCCCAGAATTTTCTTCTTTCCTTCAAATCATCCAATATTTGAATCCTCCTTTCTAAACTCCTCTTTTCCTCAACATTTCTATGACGTCATGCAGAAGACAGTTCCTCCTAAGGTTGTGTGTGATCCAGTTCTCTTTGTACCAAAGAATCACATCCAAAATTATTACATGCCAACAATTAAACTAACCACTTTATTATCCCACCGGATAATCTCATAGTTAAATGTTCTTAAATTAATTATAATTTGTATCTTAATGTAGAAAGCTTTAAATTTCTATAAGGCTATTTCATTAAATTATTTCTAATGTGGCCACAGTTGGGGAAACCCTCAGATATTTGTGATTGGTTGGATAAAATGTTATATTTGTTTGTCCACTGAAGTTAAATATTTTAAATTCATA
Organism: Timema bartmani; assembly: GCA_902151455.1. Lineage (NCBI taxonomy): Eukaryota > Metazoa > Arthropoda > Insecta > Phasmatodea > Timematidae > Timema > Timema bartmani. The sequence continues at coordinate 16,696 of CABFWB010005378.1, read as the reverse complement.
CCGGTATTTGAAATGTGCATTCCAAAAAATGTTTCTTCTTAACAACAATTTTGAACATGTTCATCGGTCTTTAGCTATATTTGGATTTTTCATTGATAAATCCAAGAATTGGGAAAGTTATGAAAAAATAAACAGGTCTTTTTGTTATTCTGATTTTGGTTATGTTTGTACAAGTATTTTCTTTTCTCCCCCCTTATATAGGCTGCCACCAGTTCACATGAGACCCACCTTTGAAGATTTGGTGCATTTTCATAGTAATAAGTTGGAAGGCACAGACAGTTTCTCGAGCAATGTTCCCACGCCACAGGCCAACCAGCCGTGTGAAGCTGCTCTTGAAATGGAGGACACTTCTTCTAGACTCTCTTCAAACACAATCGCTCAGACTGCTCAACCCTCCAGAAAAACATGGGGGCGTACATCAAGCAGAAACATACCTAACGCGAAGCCTAAAATGCCGAAGAAGGTTTCATCATGCGGACTGGACGTGAAGTCAGAGTGTGAGCTGGCCCTCCAGCAGTTGCAGCAACTGACAGAACGTGCCATTCAACGTAAGCGAAGGTCGGGATCCGCGAAATCAACACCGCACAAAAAACTCGGTGAAATAAGAAGAAACCAGAGAAAGGGCGGTAAGGCTTTAAATAATTCCAGCCCTTTTCGAGGCAAGTTAACACCCAAACAAAGATCAGTTTCTGTGTCCAACTCAGGGGCTAGTTGATAGTATTTCATTGTTAAGATGCTAGCATACGATAGTATCAAACAATTTAAAACCTGGTGAAACATTTGGTACAGTACCTGAAGCTCTGTTTTATTCACTAATGAACTAATTATAGCAATGTTAATAGTGAATATGTTATGAGGATGAGTCAAAGGTACTTTCACTTTTTACCTGGAGGGTAAATGGAAAACTTTAACATTCAATGAAAGCTCACTAAATTGTTTTATTTTATTGTGGGCCAATCACATAGTCGCCAATCCCCTGAAGAAAAGGACCGGTTGAATTTGGTATTTTTGGACTTAGAAAATCACAACATATTATGAAAGTGTTCCTGGATTCGAGGGTCAGTGCCTTATTGATTATATTTTCAAATTCTTTATTATTCTGATATATATATTTCATCTTGATGTATGAGTCTGCCAGAAAGTCCAATTCCAAGGATCCATAGTTGAGTATTGGCCTGGATGATCGTTTACGCGCTATCAAGTCAGTCCCTATGGGTAGCCTGTGTCTCTGTTAAGTAACCAGGCAATCTTATATGATTTGTTCAATTATTTTGTCAAGGGGCATCCTTAAATGTCGTAAGGTCTTTTACAAGGCGAGGGAGTCAGAAACCATCCTACGTAAGGTTTTTTTATTCATTGTGTATAGATAGTGAGACAAAATTTTAAAATAATCATTTTTGGCGGAAAATAAATAGGTAAATTAATTATAATATTTAATTTACATTTCATTTACATAAGATGTGTTACACCTAATTTTACTCTAAATAAAGTATTCTAAAATTTCATGTCGCTATGTCACTGGCTTTATTACCAACCCTTATGTCTAAAAATAACTAAACAATCAAATTCATTTAATTTACCTAATTAAAAAACTCAAGATAGAGGAGAGGGGGGTAGGGGGGGGTGTAGAGTGGGAGTCAAAAACCATCAAAAAAATGTTGTGTAGTTCAAGGATGGCCACTAAGTGCCAGATCCAGGTTATTTGGGGTCCAGTGTACTTGCACTGACTATCCATTCAATCAAATCTCTAATCTAGATATGGGTCGTACTATATTTCTTGAATTCGAATCTTCAATTTTCTTATGAATATTGAATCCAAATTCGAATCCTTGAATTAAAAAAAAATTAAACTTAAAATTTAATCAAAATATTTAAAATTGAATTTTGAAAAAGTTATTAAAGGCTTGGTATCACTGGCAAAAGCTATTTTGTTTATTATATCTGTTATGTAATAGAAACTAAGAGAACCCTTTTTAAATAAATAAATAATATGAATACAATTTTGTCCTTTTTTTAAAAATGAATTATTTCAACTCATGGTTTTCATAATTGTATTCTAGCTCTCTTTTTTGAGAATTTTACAAATTTTGAATCTCAAATACCATAGGATTCAAGAGATTCGAGAAATTGAGGGTTTGAGCGTCCCATCTCCACTCAAAACAAATTTTGACCAAACCTGTTACTTTTTACTATTTCAATAGTTTCATTACTACCAATATATTTAATTTGTACTTACAGTTCAAAATACCCTGATCAATGGTGCCCATTGATTTAGAAAGAAATGTTTTTTGTTTTTTTCCAAGCACCGCGTCCTACTACTCTTCTAGGTACCCGTTTGGATTATACACTTAAAAGTTATTTAATGAGCTTACCATTGGTATGGTAAAATTAATATAAAATAAATACAATCATCAAATTTGGTATTTTATCAGTAAACCAAATCGAGAATCTAAATAACAATGGCAACAAGCCTGGCGCGTGATGTAGCGGCAGTCGCGTGCGGGGAAACATTGTCTTGCTTGTGGGAGGGGGTGGACAGAGTCAAGTGCTATTGGCTGGCATTGATAGAGTGGTGTCTATTTTATACCTGACCTACCTCAGTTATACCTCAGTTTTAGCTTCTTTGGTGCTGACTGACAGCTCACAGCTGACGGCTTTGAAAAGCTACCAGACCAAATTATGTATCCCTACGCCGAACCATATAATCTGCAAAAAACATGTCTTTAGCAGTTGTCACTTCTGACAGTCAANCAGTTTTAGCTTATGTGGTGCTGACTGACAGCTCACAGCTGACTTCTGACGGCTTTAAAAAGCTACCAGACCAAATTATGTATCCCTATGCCGAACCATATGATCTGCAAAAAACATGTCTTTAGCAGTTGTCACTTCTGACAGTCAAAATTTAGGTATATACCTAAATGTTGACTGTCAGAAGTCAGCTGTGAACTGTCAGTCAGCACCACATAAGCTAAAACTGAGGTATACTAGTAATACAGCGCTCACAAAAATAAGCGCAAGTGCAACAAACACATTTTACGGCCGATTTTCTTAAAACTTTCGACATTTTTTTTCACATTTTTCACGGTTCCACAAAAAAGGGTCATTACTTCGAGAGGATGTTATTCCCGGGGTCGTAGAATCGAGAGTTGACTGTATGTGTAATATTATCTTAACTTTTTTTTACACCATGTCTCGGTACTTGTTCAAGTTATACACTTACATTACTTAAGCTAAGCGGCGCTAAAAAAAAAAATTATTTTATAATAAATGTACCAACATTTGTGTAAAGGGAAAGTGGAAAACTACCCTCGGTGAACCTGACTGGGATTAAAACCCCAATCTCCCCGTCATTGGAAATCTATTGTAACACGAGTAACATGTTAGACCATACATCTACTGATGCGGGTATAGTATCTTACTGTGATGGCTAGAATACTGTGCATTAATTAAGAGGGAAGTTTACTTGTTTCTACCAAGATCTAACCTATTTATCTTTGCATGCTGGATCCATTGTCTATCACTTACATCTTGCTGTTATCATAATTTGATCCCATTTGGGTGTACTAAGGGTGGTTTTGCTTAAATTGTTTCTCACACTTTCTCCACACAAATATGGGTACACTTCCTCTATATTCAACCATACTCACCCTTAACCCACTAACATAATTAGTAACCACCTCGGTGGCGTAGTTAGCTAATGCGCTAGTTTCGTGTTGAGCTTGACTGCTGAGGACAGGGTGATCGAGGTTCGAATCTCGCTCGGGTAAACTGGGGGTGGTTTTTCCTAAATGGTTTTCCATTCTCCCTTCCCACAAATTCGGGTTCACTTCCTCTATATTCAACCTTCCCAATTTCTAACACATTAACCTAATTAATACTTAGGCGTACAACTCGAACAGGTAGAAAGATACGGTGCTAAATTATTTTAAAAAAATCTTAACATCTGTTAAAATATGTGTTGCAATTGTATAGCTATACTTCCCTTCCAAAGAGTTAAGCTTTCAGATAATTGTTTTTATCAACATAGATATTATTTTGGGGAATTTTACAGATATTTTGGTTTTTGGCATGTCAAGGAATGTGTAAGGTTGGGTGAGCTGACTTTAAAATAACAAAACGCTAATCCAACAAGTTTTAGTTTATTGACCATGCTATTTGTGGATTACAGTGTATCAAATTGTAGTTAAACTGAGTGTACTATTATGCTTACATCCTGTTGGATGTGTCTGTATGTAATATCACAGTTTCCATGAACATTTACAAAATATGAAACAATATTCTGCAAATAGAGAACACACTCACACTACATTGTTTATATATCAGGCACAATAGTTTTTTTTTTCTTCCAAATACAACCATTAAATTATGTTGCTTTTAATTAGTATAAAATAAAGTAATGTTTTTATTGTTTGCTTGTGTTTCAAAATTTTGCTAGTTCTGGCAATATTATTTTAGTTCCAAATTCTATTTAATCACACAAACTAATATAAAGTCATTTGATCTTCATTTGGTTTTTGTAATTCTCAGGTGTTTATGTAGTTCTTTATCTTATGAGATAGTAGACACAAAAGTTGCAAAGAATTTTTTTATTGAAAATTATAGTTTAAAAGAAATTTAAATTAGGAGGGATAGCCACCACACTTACCTGGGTGACGCTGTATTAGAAATGAGTGGGCTAACACACTAACAAAGACACAAAAGCATTTTAAAAACAATCTTTATGAACAGTCAGCCACGAGTTTCTTCTCCATACCTGATGAAGATCTCTGTGGTAGCTGAAGCTATTTTATAAAATGTGTTAACTTGTCCACTAAGCCTCATCTACAAACGCCGTAAGCTTCATATCCTTAATAATCCTTAGATAGAATCATATGAATTTCAATTCTGTGCACCCGCTGTGTGTCCTTAATCACGTGATCTTGTGTTAACCAATGGAAAAGTAGAACATGTAAATTGTTGAAATAAAACAATTTCAACAAATTCAATAAACACAATCAATATTTTAAATTTAATTTTGTGTTTAGTGAGTTTAGTTAAAGTAACAATATTCTTGAAATACCAAAGTTTTTTCTATGCATTTCTATTAAAGGTGGATAAATGAAAATGTTATACGCTCAGAAAATGTTGAACATTCCAATTTGATTTACATATAGATGCTCATTTGTTTATCTACCTGTGATTCACTTCCAATAGCCATCAGTAATGACCGTTTTAAAGAAAATTAAAGTTGATCTAACTTCTATGAAGTTCTAAGCACCACAGACCTAACGGATTAGTACTTTGTGGATAGAGAAATCTGTTACCGTGGGGTTGATCACTTCTTACAAACTGCGGACCTTACGGATCGAGATTCTGTGTACAGAACAATTTGTTACTCTAGAGCCGATAACTTCCTACAGACTACAGACCTTACAGATTGGAGCTCTGTGGACAGAGCATTGTGTTGCTGTATAGTTGATCTCCTCCTACAGACTACGGACCTTATGGATCAGGAATCTATGGGCAGAGTGATCTGTTACTTTGGAGTTGATCTCTTCTTACAGAGTGAGGACTTTATGAATACAGAGTATGAAGACGGGGCTTTAGTCTTTTATCAACAATTTCTACTCCAGTTTTACCCAGGCAAGTGGGCTGGCTCTCCCTTTTACTTTTAATCATGATTTACCTAAGGCTCTTCCAAATAACCTTACATTGTAAACTAAGAACTATTCTTGTCATTGATAATTACCTCTTCTATAACTTGTCTCACACTTTCCAGCAAGGTCAAACAGTTACTCATTACACTGCTCTGCAAGAAAAGAAAACTAGGTAACCCAATTTGTATTAGTCACACTAGCAACCATTTACAATCACATCAATCATTCCTTACAATTAATTAATGCATTAAAACATTCCAATTTTCAACATTTATAATTTATTATAAATTACTATTTCCATTTCAAATGGATTCAATTAAAAGATCGCTGAATAAAAATATACATTTGAAATATTTTTGACAATGTTTAATAACAACCAACAATTAAAATTATTGTTTTTGCGGGTGTGTTTACCACTTTGTTGTTAATTTACACACCTTGTATTTTATATCCCCTCACATATTCTTAGAATAGCTAATCTCTTTTTGTATCATAAATTTAATTGAATCAAACAAATATCTCTTGCTATTCATTAACATTTATAAACAAAGTAAGTTAAATATTTGAAATAATTGATTATTAAAAATGCTGCAAGAATCTAGGAAAGAGTTTTTTTTTTACATTGCCCACCTTCAAGATATTTTTTTTTAGTTCAAAACCATTGTTTTAAATACTAAAGGACAACTAGATTTTTATGTTTACACCAAAACAAGTGTAGCTTTGTAATAAATTTATGTATAAAATTTTTACTGTTAGAAAAAGTTTAAAAAAAATCTCAATAGAGAGCAGATTCTTGAAGTTACATTAATTAATTCAGGCTATTTAATTTACTTTAGTTCTCAACACATTGACTTTTCAACAACTTAAAATTATCCTTGGTTACTCAATGGACCTATGATATTTCTTTATATTTCTAAAATCTAAATGATTGTCAAAAACTGGTTATTATCACTGTTACTCTGAGGCTATAGTAGGGATGTGAAACGCTTTGAAAAGTCAAAAGGTCTACACATCAATATCGTTTGCATCCTCCCAAACATTCCTAAGTGAACTAAAAATCTTCGACAATTGTTTAGAGGTACAAATTATTCTAACCAAATACCGAATATTTTAAATTTAGCGTTTTAATTGGTTGATTACAATTCTTTGTAATGTTTTTAGCCCTAGAGCTGGATCATTTAGCTTAAAATGCAATGTTTTGACTGATTTTTATAGAGAAATTGGCTGCCAACTGTCACTAATTTTTACTAGAGTTTTAAATAGTATGTTGCATAGAAATGTGACTATATTTCTTCTAAATATTACCATTCTAATCCTTACCACATTGATGTGAATAGCCATACAGGTAGTAAAACACAAACCAAAAACATAAATTAATTGCTGTTAGAATGTATAAATTTAGTGTTTTATTGACGTGAATACGTCTTTAAATTTGCTACCATACGGGGGCAATCCAAAAAAACCTAATGATAACAAAATCGGGGGATACAGTTTGGTGTTGTAGTTTCGAATCTTTCCTCTACATCCAAAATTAAATTATACCACTGGATAGCTAAAGGATCAAAGAATTCATTACGATAAGCGAGAACAGTGACGCATCGCGCGCGGTGGAGGGGGAAGCGCCGCCATTTTGAGGTTATTTTGCTGCGCATCGAGATTTGCAATTAGTATAACTTTTGACTCGGAGAAGCTACGATGTTTGTTTAAGTTTTAATCGTCAGCTTTCGTCAATCTATCGATTGTATATAAAACATTAGTAAAGTTATATTGTTACACAATAATTATTTGTTTCCTTGCTTTTATCCTAAATACATAAATAAAAATACTTTATTTAAAAAATATAACCCGTTTCATAAACATATTCACGTACAACACACGGCCGTGTCTATGAGACAGCCACACCCCATTTTTTTATTTTCATACCAATCAATACCTTTCTTTATATCGGCTGTATTTATAATTTAAAGACATTAAAGTTAAAAAAAAATCCATTCTTTGACTTTTCAAGTTTCACTTTGACTTCCCTTAAAATGTGTAAAAGTGACCTCTGAACCCTCCTCGGATATAATTTCTCAAAATGCGCAAGAAAATAGATTTGAATGTCCTTTATCAAACCTCTGCTCTTAATAATGTATCGTGGACTATCATAAATTATGGTTTCGTTCTTTTCAATGACAGTTTTACACCCTTTACGAGTAAATTCTGGTGCATTTCATCAGCCTCATCACTTCTCATAATAAATTAATTTTGGTATTTTAAACTTAAAGTGATAGACTTAGAAAGACATTATGTGCTCCTGCTAAATTATATCCATGGTGTTGAGCTCCACACGACCATTTCTCCGCTTGTTAGGTTTCTTGTCGAGAAGCGGCAGGGCTTCTAGTTTGGCGGGTCGTCTGATGCTCTGATCTGGAGAAATACTAAAACCATTACCTGAACAAAATATACCACATATTAAAGTTTATCTACTCACTGGCCATACTGCTAGATATTGTGAGTACTGGCGGCTATATGCTTGTAGCAGCACATGCTTGTGGAAATACGACTCTTTAAAATAGTGCAGTGCTGCCAACAGCAGTGGAGAAGGTCCTAGTTCTTTCAAAGCCCTTCTGATAGCTGATATATTTTTAAAATGTGGGCTGGTTAGAAATTTACACTGTTACCCTATAGAGCATGCCACTTCTTTACTGGCTGAACTATCAAGAGTTCTCTTAATTATACAAAACACACGTCCCACTAGCACCAAAAATTCTACTGTCAAATGAATTATGTAAAATTAACCATTACAATTTAATAATAAATACAAATAATTTGCATTAATTTTAAACTACCAACCTAGTATTTTAAATATTTTCAAGCCAAACTTTTTTTTTTCTCTTTTGACTTATATAGTTTTATACATGAAAGGTGGTTCAGGGAAAATGTATAAGAACTTGTTTTGGTTAAAGCCTGTACTTTACTCAAAATTCTAAATCAACAAGTTTTCACAATTTATTTTTAAAATGGAAATAATTAATTATTTAATCAATAAAACTTGACATGAATAAACATCTACAAATATATAGGCATGTTTTAGCTCTTGAAACATATAAGACTGTATAGATGACTAACTCATGCAAAAAGTATTTTCTTCATTAAGTTTTTGCCCAAACACTACTTTCTAAACAAAACAGAGTCTCATTTTATTTTACTTAAATTTAGATTTTTTTTCATTTTTACTTAAGTTTTATTATTTAAAAATGTGAGAATTTGAATTTGGATTTAAATGAAAATATGAAATTTAAATTCAAGAAAAATAACATTTTATCCATTTAGTTTTCAAAATGTACATTCTGCTCCGCTCTCCAGCTTAATATTGTCCAAATTGACTCACCAACTGTCAACACCTTAACTCAGTTGGTAGCGTATTTTTCTACTGAGTTAAGGGTACTGGGTTCTGTGGGATTACCTTCTAATATTGATGAATTAAGGGCTGGGGGCTGGATGTTGTGTCTGTTATAATTCTAAATTTATAAGTCTTGTTCTTTTGTAATCAGTCGGTTCAGAAAGTGCACTTAAATACCTCAAATGAATTAAATGAAAATGACTCACCAATCCAGCCAGTGGAGTTAGAGCCTGACAGTCCGGTACCACCGGTATTCTGCCCGTTGCTCCACGAGTTGTTGAGGAAACCATTCCCAACCATAGAGGAGTTGAGGTTCAAGTTGAGGGCATTCAGAGACGTGTGTAATCCATTTTGGCTCAGGCTGGCGTTCAGCATGTTGTTATAACCATTCACGTTCCCCCCACCACCGCGGTGTTTGTTAGTGTGGTCTACAATATCACAAAAATGGGTCTAGTTAAAAATTAAATTCATGTCTTTAAAACCAAAACAAAGGACTGGGTTGTGAACCTAGGGCACAGATATGCTGGCCACTCGTTTTCATCTGGAAATCAATTAAAAAAAAGCGTTAATTAAGGAAAAAAAATCCCTCAGTCAAGTGTTTCCTCGATGTGTTGTTTGCGTGACGCATAAATACGCCAAAGAAAACATGAATAGTTTTGTGCGTGAATTTGTGTGGTTTGTGATTTGATTTTTAATAATCTAAACTGAGAACAAATAACGAATTGGTGAAACCCCTGATTTAACTGCCCTCCCACATTCCACACTCCGTGTATGTGTGTGCGTGATTTATATTTACCCTTCCACGTACTGAAAGCTTTACTAGCATCCTCCCTGGCTCTGTTGAGAAGCTCCTCTGCTCTCTTGGGTTTGAAATATGTGCCAGCTATATCTTCCTGCTCGCTTCGTTGTAACTTCTGTGAGGGACACATCGAAATAAAAAATCTTCGATTTGAAATATATTCTTATATAAAACCATATAATTTATAAGTTTTATATAAAATAATATTTCAAATCGAAGATTATATATATATATATTTTATGAAACTCTTTGAAACAGGAATTAATTTTTTGCACTATGGTGGACAGAGATATTCCTCTTTTCTCAATGTTTCTGTAACATTGTATATTATTTTATCTATACACCTTGGTAAAGTGTTTCTCAAACAATGTAAATCATTTTGTTTCACAAATCTTAGAAGGTTTTTAGTAAATTTTAATATGAAAAAGAGAAAAAGTATGTGCGGTGCACTGTACCACTTATTTTATTAGGTTGGCAACATTAAAATATAATATAGTGCAAACAAACAGAAAGTTTATCAAGTGTGCGTTTTCATACCTGATAAGACATTGGACCTCTTGGCTCCATCTACTCTACCAAAACCTGAGATAATAGAGCATGTTTAAAAGGTCACATGCGTATGATAGTTGTAGGTCACGGGTTGGCAACCTGTGGCTCTTTGAACAAGCCACATGTACAACAATTACGGCGACGTGAATATGGCATTTGTTTCGGCGCAAGCCTCAAACACTTCTCAGTTTAATTTGATGTATTTCTTCAATCAAATATTTTCTAACATGAATTATATTAAAAATAAAGCGAGAAACCGTCTGAACAATGCAAGTCTATCTCCATGTTTTTAAATGAAAATTACGGATTACGCTCCAGCATGATAAGTATTATTTAAACAAATGTTAAAAACACACTTTTTCCCATTCTATTCCATTTCTTTATAATCTCTCCCCCTTCTCCCCTCATCCCAGCTTGAGCTGAGGTGCAATTCTTTGAATTTCTTTGTATTTTTAATTAAATATAAAATTGCTTGACTCACAAATAAGTTGGTGTCCCCTGGTGTAGTTGGTTCAAGATTAATAAACACATTTTACCCGTTTTTGTGGTCGCATGGTATAAGGCGCTACTCTCGCAATAGACTAGACTGCTATTGATGGGGAGCTCATGGTTCAATCCTGGTCGGGTGTATAATGAGGGTGGTTTTTTTCCTAAGTAGTTTCACACTCTTTCTCCATGCAAATTCGGGTACAATATCCTTCATCCCTAACCCATTAGCGTAACTAGTACATAAGGGTGTAATCTGAGTGGGTAGTAAGACGCAGTGCTAATAAAAAAATAAAAAAATACACATATTTTAGAAACAATACATGGTCAAACTATAAACGGTTCACATAGGAATGAAACTGACACAAACTGGAAAATGTAGTTGGAAAGTGATCGTGCACAGTAGCTAACATCCCTTTGGCTGTTTTTTACAGAAAAGTAAAAGATGAATTGTGTTCCTACCCATTTGCAGCCATTAAAAAACAACGAATAAAAGTTTTTAATTTGGGGCTGTGCGAAAACCACTTTTTCAATTCAAAGCAAACTTGAATCGAATATATAAAATATTCTCAAAGCCGAATCAAAGTTCGATTATCTTTTGTTAGTTGTTTTATGCTTGAAAAAAAATTATTTAGTTGTGGTTATTTATATAACTTAATGCCTAAAATGACTTATAAAATGTTTTATTGAACAAATTATCTATGATATTTCATTTTATTCTGATAAATAAAACTATTATCACAACTTATAATTCAATTACTTCCGATTTTTTCCATATTAATATTGATTTGTAATGTATACAACAGCTCAAAATGGCAATAATTGACCATAAATTGAGTATTTTAGTTGTCAATATCTTTATTAGCGAAGCTTCATAACAATTGTTAAAGCTGGACTTTTTTTTTTTCAAGCAAAGTCTAAGGTGATATTTGTTTTGAAGCCAAGTTGGAAGTTTCGAAATAGCTTTGTACATCCTTAGTTTTCTTAATATTATGTTTCTCAAAGTAGCAGAGTTTTTGAGTTTAGCTGGAAGATGGAGTGCAACCCAATTTGATTCTAAGCACCTTATTCTAGCTGTGCTCGTGAACACTTATAAAACGAGACGAGGAACTTTTAGAAGGTCAAGTCGGTGTTTACCGATACTACATACAAAAGCTCACACACTCCCCCCACCTGAAGTATGGACTCTTCTCCAAGCGGTGGAGGTGATGACTCGGGCGAGCCCTGGTTGTCCCCGTAGGAACTACAGCTGCTCTTGCCGCTGCTGCTGTTGGACTGCGGGGGGGAGGTGGTACATGTGAACACACCTGCAGGTGATAACAAGCGTGCACTAGGTCAACAACACAACACAACACAACACGCACACACATAAGCTGACGTTTCTGACCCCTCTCGGTGGCTTGCAAAGTGCGGTTCGCTGGTGGCTCATGCAGATACTTTCAATTTTTGTGATGTGTAATTTTTGCCTTAAGGATTGTAATTTTGTGTTGTTTTACTATTCGCTTGATTTTTTAATTTGTTTGTTCGTATTTATTACAAGTAGGGATGATATTCTCAACTCTTGTGCATATTAGAGATTTAGAGATTCGAAAAAAAAAAATTAAATATATATAACAGTACGGTATTGTTTTTTTAAAATAATTCTAATGTGTTTTAGAGCTCTAATACTACTTATTGATGGTTCAAAACCAATTATAATTATAGGAAAAACTTAACCATACCCCAGACCATTAATTTAACACATAACTGAATGTATTAATGTTATATAATGAATTCATTTTAGCTAAATATTTTTACATTTAGTTAATATTTATATTTTCTACCATTCTATTATATTCCTCTTTCCTTTTATGCTCATAATTTTTTACATGGTCCAAATTTGATATTAGGAATTCGAAGGTAAAAATATAAAGATTCAGATATGTAAGCCAGTAGATTCGACCCATTCTTGATTACAAGATAAATAACTACTAAATAAGCTCTCTCTCTGTGTGTGTGTGTGTGTGTATGTATTTATCTATTGTTGTCTGTTATTCAGTGCACTAATTATAGTTGTTAGGTTTGTCCCACAATTGTTTGAATATTGAAAATTTCACTGTAAATATAAGAGAAACAAAAAATACCCCAAAATATAACCTTTTTTAGTAGAATTATATATTTTGTAATATTTACATTTATCAATTTACTAAAGTAAAACATAATATGGGTATCATTCCTTAACCTGCTGAATGGAGTAATAAAGTAACAAATACTGATCCTATATTTGTAGGTTGGACAACTTGGAGCTCAAAAACTATCAGAAAACCAAACATTAAAGATAGGTATTACCAATGTAAAGAGAATATAGGGTAGCACCAGACGTAGAAAGATATCTGATTGGCTGAGCTTATGACTTCACTCAGTACAAAAGCCAGCGTGTTACGTACATAAAGCTATATGGAAGACTAACTAAAAATCAGGTCACATATTGGAACTTTAAATAATAAATAAACCTTTAAAATCCACACCAATATTCAATTAACGTAATTACTCTACTTATTTAAAATTAGATGTATGTTTGGCTGTCTCTGTACTAAAATATAACTGATGTGTACTGAGTGACGGAAGCAATGATATAATCAAGTTCCTCCAAGTAGCGTTACCTTCCTACTCTCTTTACATTGGGTGTTACTATCTTTTTGTTATGGACTGATTTTACTTTTGTTTATGAATACAATCTATAACATTAATTTTGAATTGCCAACATTTAATCAATATAGGTAGGTCTTCCAATGAAAATTTATGATAGTTACTTGGCTGAAGGTTACTCATTTTTGAAAGTTTATATTTTGAATATTGTAAAGATTACATCATACAATTATGTGTAGTCAAATTATGTTTTAATTATTAAAATCATTTAATTAGAATAGTGAAAAAAGTTAAAATACACGTGCAGAATCGCTTCAAGAGTGCATTTCGATATAAAAGTAATTTTCTTGATTTCTATTTTAATATAATCATTTAGCCTCATCTTGTTAAACACATTATTTTGGGAAATATTAAAAATGACATAAGTATTTAAGTCGTAATGTGAGCTTAGGTTATTTACATGGTTCAAACAGTATGAAGTGAGTATGTGGGTGTGTAGTTTACTATCTCTGATTGCATATCACTCGGTAGGGAGAACAATACGCATCACATAACTGTTTCTATTGTGTGAGTGACTGCAAGCCACTAAGAAAAATGAATTGTCAACTTATGGATGAAACTTTGCACACGGTGAAAGGTGAAATCACACGCCAATCTCGTCCTCAAGTTGTTTACCCAAACAAGGTGCCGCTAGCTCGCGAAAATGTCACTATAAAGATAATCAACTCAGTGACCAAAATGTTTTGAGCTCAATATTTCTGCTTTAGTTGTTAATCAAAGGTAGGAAAAATTGACAGAATTTAAAATATTGTTTTGAACAAGAGTCTCATTTTTTTTAGGAGGGTCAAATTTGACATTGTGATGGGACTTTGTTCTGTTCAAGACAGAAACTCAACTTCATTGCTCAGATTTATCAAAGGGTTAGACATAACATTCGGTTTGTCAGTGACGTAGCCAGGAAGGGGGAATATATGGGGTCTGGACGCCCCCACACCCTAGAGGTCTTGAATTACAGATGTAAGCCTTCTTCATATGCCACCAGTGTAAACTTAAAATCTTTCTTACTTAATTTTGAACTTTTAATTATGTTCTTTGCGTGTTTTAGTTTGAATAAATGATATTTTTTGCATTTTCTACTGTACCTCGGCTTTAAAATAATACCATTGTATGCATGTTTGAGTTAAGGTGGGATGAAAAGGGGTGCAAGAAAAGGCAAAGTGTTTTTGTAGTTTTTATGGCAAAACATTTTTTTTTGGACAAAATAAAAAAAATATTGCTCCAATAAAAACAAAGAGTTTAATTTTCTTCACACGTTGATTTAAACAGTTCCTGAATATCTGTCATGAGCACAGCGGCATTATCTAAAAAACTTTTTAAATGAAGAGAAAAAGTGGTCATTAAATTCCAGAACACCCTTGACAGATATTCAACAACTGTTGATATCACCGTGTGAAGAAAATTAAACTATATGTTTCTATTGGAGCAATGTTTGATTTATGTTGCCCAAAAAAAAGTTTTGCCATAAAAACTGCAAAAACACTGGCCTTTTCTCGCACCCCCTTCCATCCCACCTTAAGTGAGCTGTGATCGTACACATTTCAATGTGTACTTGCACTGGTTGTAAGGGTGGGGGGGTCCTATTTGTACAGATAGTTGTACAGGGGGTGGGGAGGTACGATCAGGCCGATAGATGTGGGAACTTTCCTTTAGACCCCTTCTGGATATGAAATCATGGCTATGTCACTGCAGTTACTAGACATACAATACTTAAATTACTTGAAAAAATAAAGGATTATGTTCAATATTGTTTAAAAATATATATTAAAAATTAATTTGTACACGGTAAATAAAAGTATTGGTTTGAGATTACGTAAGCTGTGTGTCCCTCAACTCACACTGAAAACAATACAGTGCACCCTTAATATAATCTGAGTATGGAAAAACCTTTTGACCACATAAAAAAAGCAAATACTACAGCAATCTACATAATATAATCCACTCTGTGACCTTGAACTAAGTGTCACCTTGATGAGCGTGTCACCGTTGATGTCGACTTCATCTTCGCAGCTACAGTAGCATAAATCGCCACAGTCATTGTAGTCAGAGCCGCCCTCTAGTCGCCCGGGGGCTGTCTGGGAGGGAGGGATGCGCTCCGAAGTTGACATTCCTGCTTTTTACAATACCTCACGCATTTCATCTAACCGTGAAGTAGGTTTGCCACTACCACTAAGCGATTGAGGTCACTTCAGGGTTTGGACAGTGAGGAGTGACTCAAGGTCACGATTATTTTTTAATTACATTGGATAATTTCCTTTAACAACTCGTTTCTTAGAAGTGTTAGGTTTATGCCTTGTGAGTAGCCAACTCAATTTATTAACTATTGACATTCACTCCTTGGCTCAACCACAAAATTCACTACCCGAGTTATTATATTATATTTACGTACTCCATGGAATTAGAAATTCAAAAGTTCATTGCCACATTAAAAAAAGTACACCATGTATCCTTATTTTGAGCTAGTTTTATCCAGGCTACCTCTGTTAGTTCTATCCATTCTACACCTCATTACACCCTATCCCTATCTTGAGCTAGTTCTATCCAGTCCAGCTGATTACACTCTATCCCTTTCTTTAGTTCTATTCAATCTCCACCTTATTACACTCTAGCTTTATATTGAGATATTTCTATCCAGTCCACCTCATTACACCTAATGTCTTTCAAGATCATTCTAATGCTATCCTCCCACCTCTGTCTGGGTCTTCCCACTGGTTTTTACCCACCTGGTTTGCCAGTTAATACCTTGAATGTGGCTCTAGTTTCTTCCATTCCTCCATACTTTTTTGGACAGAATATTTTTCTATGTTCTTTGTTTCCAAACACCCTAAATTTCTCCTCGTTATGTAAGGTCAGAGACCATGTTTCACAATCATAAAGAACAACCGGTAAAACTCTTATTTATTAGATTATGCTCATTTTAATTTGGTGCACTCTCCTGAAACTATATTAATTGTGAAGTAGACTGTTGTGATTGTAGGTACATATGAGAAAGGTCACATGAGAATAGGTTTACATCAAACCCATAGCGGCAACAACCGAGCCACTCCCAGCTTATCAAACCCAGAAGCCCCTGCATATATTTTAACTCTTACAGCATTTATTTTATCACATTGATGTTATATTAATATATAATATTTTAACCAGTGGCGACGGAAC
>CABFWB010005377.1:20846-45647 GCA_902151455.1 Timema bartmani | reverse complement strand
AATAGTCATAAGATAATTATATTTTCATCAACAGCAAATTTAAACCTATTTCATTTTTACTAGAAAAATAAAACAGTTTTTTAAGTACTGTATATTAGAAATAGGAACAAAGCTTATTCAATGTAGCTTGTTTATTCAAACACTTTGTGAACCCAAAATTCCAGGTAGAGGTGGCCTGCCGGGCTCTGCTTTGTTTGTCATTCAGAATACAGAAAACCAATCGACCAAATAATGTGACACAAGCCAGGGTGAGGAAAGTAACAGAGTGGTGGGGGTATTGCCTCTCCTCAAGCAGGTACTCAGTTCGAGAAGGAAGATAAGACCCAAAACGAGATTTGGTCTTCTATTCTGCCACGCCTTAAGTTATGAGTGAAGAATGACCCTGAGAACAGGGCGAATTCTAGATAGTAGAGGTGTACCGATTCAGTAAAACTGATTACCGATTGTTTAAAATAATTGTTCATGCTTCAATTATTTACACCAATTAATCCTGATTATTGATTATTTATTAATGACTATTAGGAAATATGCTTAAGAGAATGATAACAATTAATGTAATTAATACAAAAAGATTTTATTAAAAATTAACAGTTAAAGGTTTGATAATCTTAATTTCTAATTAATCCAAGTATAACTAATAATTTATCTTTGCATAACTGGCGAAAGTTGGAACAAGATTGTTAGTTTTATCAACGGTATGAACTTATGTTTCTTACCTGGTTATGTAATATTTGCATAGCCCACAATCCAGATGCAGTATATATATATATGCGATTTTGATCATCAAATTCCTACCTATAAAATTTTGCTTTAAATTTTACTTTAAAAAAGAAGATCAATCGACAAATAATCGCCGATTATGATTAATTGCCGATGCACCAATAATCGCCTGATAACGATTCATCGGTATTCGCACCGGTACACCCCTAATAGCGTGGCAGATAAGCAAAGGATTAGATAACAAAAAATTGCTTCACGTTTCAAACTGAGCATATGAAAAATTAATGAATAAGTAGGTGTCTTTAAATTATTAGAAAATAATTAGAAAATTCACTTTTTGGTGTCAAGAAAATTTAAATTAGGAATGCAACTAGAAAGAATACCCCTGATAACCATCAAATTTATAAAATTTGAAATTTATAGATCTGATAACCATCAAATTTATAAAATTTGAAATTTATAAATGAGGTGTTAGAAAATGAGAGGGTTTCAAAATATCCTTAGCTAATAGAAAAATGATAGCTTTTGGGTGTGGTGTATAAATTAAACTTGTATGGGTAAATGAAATAAAATCTTAAAATAAAGATTATAAATAATTTTTTATATAAATATACATATATATTATATGTGTGTGTTTTATGAAATAAAATTAATTTAAGAGTAGTTTATTAATGACAGATTTCGTAAGGACTGTACTTTTTTTAAAAATACAGTATCAAATTCAACACTGCTGTAGGCGTTTAAACCTTTATGGGTAGTAAGACGCGGTGTTAATAAAAACCCACTGCTGTTAAATATTAAACATACAGGAATAACCAAAACAAATAACATCCGACTCAAAACAGAAAGGACGTTTTGTGCATGCAAGAATGTTTTTATTTAGGATTACTTCAAAATAAAATAAAAATATTTAGTCAACGAACCTAAAACATTCATTACGATTTCTTTAATAAGTCTATGGTTTAAATAAGTTAAACGTTTTTGACTGTTTTTTGTTTGTCTTAGAATTTTATTTTCCAGACGCATTTCTACTTCAAAATGATCTAAGTCCTCCTCTATCTTCCTCTGACAACATGGGCTGCTATAGATATCGAACTGTTTCGCTTGCAGGGAAGTTGGGACTGCTCAAGCGGCATGAAAAGCAATGGCATTTTTTTAAATATATAAACTGGTGTTTGAAATTTTTGATATTTAAAGCTTTTGATGCGTAAATGTGCATTTATAGCAGTATCCATGCCAGTTATTTAGAAATTCCAATATTAGGAAGGTGTTTTGCCATAAGCGTCCTTGTTATTTTGCCAGGGATGTTTAATCTGTCCGTTATAAAGAATAAATCGCTAATTAGGGAGATTTCACTTTACTAGTTGGATGCATAACAGTGATAAGATAACTAAGGATAGCTCTTATTTTTTTTGTTTTAGATGTCAAGAATGGATGCTGCGCTCTGGTAATGAGACTCTTCTAGAATTAACTTTCAAACAAAATCTTATGTGCCAATCATTTTTCATGCTACCAGCTCAAAAATGAATAAACATTATTTGAATTATTTTGCAATATCATTTATGTATGAACGTCATGAATTGATACAATGTTTACCCCAAAATAATGTGGTAGAGTCCTTCAATGTGCACTCCTTACATTTTTACTAGAGTTCCGTACCAGTTTGGTGTTGGGTGAGCTCGCCTCGTGATCTATGTGTTTTGAATGAGATGTTATTGAATGACAAACCTTCATTGCGGTAACTCCCTGTGCAGCCTTGAGCCGCCGCTGGCAGCTTTTACAAACCCTTCTTTCAACTTTTACAATCCCGCCCCTTCCCCTTTCCAATGATGCATCTTTATCTTTATTTAAAAAGAGAGGAAAATAAAATATTCAAATGGTACCTTATCTTGCCGCATGGCAGCGTTACTATCGTAATAGCACTTTCTCTTGCCGAAACATGGAACTAGAGAAAGTAATTTCTAGTCTGGAAGGCCTTTTTTCCTATAAGAATACTTCTATGTAGTAATATTCTGGTAAGAAAAAAGACCTCCCAGATAGGGAATCCTACCAAAATAAAGACATAAATCCGAAATTGGTTATTTGGCGAAGACTTTTTAACATTGCTTGGTGACTTATATATATATATATATATTCAACGCCACTACTGTTAGAATGCCGTCAGCCGGTTAATCTCTGAATTCCTTGAAAGTAAGTTTCAAGAACGAAGGGTGCTGGCTTAGCCTAGCCAGCTCAAGCATCTGTCCTACAGAATTTCCACCACCTAATATAAATTACAAGCACATCAAAGTGGTTTCTCCAAATTTATTATTGATTTTATACAATTTTGTTTCATAATTTTATATCAAAATTGTAGTTACAAGGAAAATATTTACCGCATTTGAATTCTAAACTGCATGATATTATTTAGAATTTGTTCCTATTTTAATGCAGAAAGTATGATCCACTAAGTAAACCACAATATTTATATCCTAAAAAAAATTGGCAACACTATATTTTGTTTAGCAAAATATGCCTGCTGATATTTGAATTTTTGTAAATATTAGATTTCATGGAAGATTTATTTAGGGCTTAGTCTTAGGCCGCTCGGCCACTTTTCCGTGCTAGTTTACGTGACCTGCATCTTTTTAACCGTCAAAGCTATCTGGATATATTTTCTAAGGAGGTTGGGATAGTGAAGGTATAATTTATATGAAGTGTACACGCATTTGCGTGAATAGATTGAAAGGTATTTAATTTTTTTTGAAAATACGTACCTTTATTTGCGCTAAAATCCAATGTTTTTATAGAAAAAAAATAGATCCTACTCAAAACGAAAAATTGAAAAATTTGCATCAATTTAGTAAATTAATCAATAGTATTTTTTCTAATCTCTATCTTTAGAAACAGAGAAATTTATTTGAACTACAAAATAAAAAATACCACGTATTCCTGCGATAGCTCATAATTCCGGAAAAATGCATCAAATTAGGCCTTAGTGTTAATTTTGCTCTTTTCTCAGCACTATAGTCCCACCTTCATGCAGCCTTAAGACCATCAGATGGCCTCCTAGTAAGAAGGCCTTTTCTATTGTTGTCTGTTAGACACGGCCTCTATTAATCCGTAAAAATGTAAGTTTTAACATTATTCAACTGAGGTCATTCTACTTAGCTTTCTCCCGGAGAAACTTATCAATTTTTATTAAAGTATTAGTGTGCGTGACACTTTTGTGTATGGACAGTGTCCACCACCAAATCATTCAGTCCGGTTGGCCTACTTTGTAAACATAGTTTTATTTAATAAATATTAATTCATATCTAATATTTGTTTCCTATATCTCTAATTGATTTAATATGTTTCTTGTATTCAGCGTTCCCTGTCCTCTAATTAGACCACTATCCGAGGATAGGCTAGCTCATGAACTGTGTGTCATATTTATTTTCCAATCCGATTCTGATAATACAGTCTAGATGAAAGTGCTATTATATGAACTACGAACAGCATTCTCTACACGTTCCCACGAGTAATATTGACAATAATTATTATTAGCTTACTGATCTCTCTTCCGAATTAATATTTTTCTTCCATTAAGGTTTAACAGCTTTATCTATAGACTGAAATAGGATATTTATAATGCTACCCATTAGCCCAAAACCTTGTAGCAGTGGAACTAGATTTTACTCTCCTACTTGTTATATCGCTAGCTTGTTAGAACATCTTGTTAAGCTATTGCACCAATACCACTCTTCATAATTACCATTTGTAATCATTTTAAAATGATGTTTACATTATTTTCTAACTTTATTAGAAATAATAAAAATCCTTTAATTTAACTTTGGTTTAAATTTTTATTTTAATAAATAATTTTTGTTATAAGGAAACATTGCAGTTCCCTTTGGTGGTGATGACTCGCAAGCTGTGGATCATTGGTCTTGTGGAGTTCGTCTTCCAGCTTGTCCATAAACCTTTTGTGTCTGATTGAGAACAGTAAGGGAGGGTAAAGAACCCAGCATACCCAACTTTATATCCTCACAGTATGTTTCCCCCTGCTCCCCTGTAGTAAAATAGCACTTAGCCACATGCTTTATTTACTGGACTAAGATTCGTATATAAAATATTACATAATGCAAGTCACAGAAATATTTAGTTTATGTTTGGTAGAAATCTTTATTTTTGACCCTATGTATCTTAGTCCGTTCATACCATATGTATTAGTGAATTATTTTGCAGCTTTCTATTGAACTAGTAGATTAAAAAAGTACAGCAAAATCGTGGAGTCAATTTAAACTAGTATAATTCTATTTACTATCTTACCTGTACGTAAGAGCCTTACAAACCGCCAGACCCAAGTCAGAAAGTTGCAGGTATGCTTGAAATTTGGAAGCAAAACGGTCAAAGTTCTCTATGCAGAGTTTACCCCATTTTCCTTTCAGCCTGACCATATTAAAAAACCTAAAAGTAAAATAATATAAATACATGTTTTATGTATGGTACACTCCGTTTACCCTGAATAGTACACTATGACCCTATGTTATAAGCGACCACAAGGTTAGCTTGCTACCATACGGGATAATCAAAGGTTACGATTAAAGAATAAATAGAATAATTGTTTATGACAGTGGTTCCCAACCTTTTTCGTTTGCGTACTCCTTGGCAGCCCATACCATTAAGTGTGCTCTTAATTTTTAGCAAAATGTTTATTTACTACAGTAGTATTTATTCTGATTTATTTGTTGCAATTGAAAATAAATTGGCTAGTAATGGGATTAAAAAATAATGTGATAGTAAGCAGAATAAAGAGGGCATATATTTTTACATTCAAGAAGCAAAAGTTACAATACAAACTAAAACATACAATTTATTTATTAATTTATTAATAATTATAAAAACTATTTTGTTTGAAATTGAAATCATTTTCTTAAGGTAAACATTTTGTTTGGTTAATTTCTTAATTCTTGACCTATCTTTTGTCTCACTGCTGGCATATGTAGCTCTTTCCTCTGTTATTAAAATATTTTCGCGTACCCACAAACATCCTGGCACATACCCCACGTTGGAAATCGCTGGTTTATGAGAATGATTGTTGGTTGGTTACAGTTATGATACAACCATCTATCTATCTATCTATGTATCGATCTATCTATCTATCTATCTATCTATCTATCTATCTATCTATACATTTCCCTCCATCTTGTCATCACAAAATGAGTTGAAATTTCTCAGTAAGTCGTTTTCTTCCTTATTATTTTCAGTTTTAAAAAATTAAAACAACTTGGATAGTATTCAAACCTCCCTGCAGTCAGCATATTATAAATTGACTGAAAACTTGAACATTTGAACATAAACACATGTTTTGCTTGCAACCAATCCAGTGCATACCGATAACCTCCAGTGATAGGCCTACCTCTGGTTGAATAAAACATGGGTAGGCCCAATATAACTACGGTATTGTATTATTGATATTTTGAAAACATTAATATTAATAGGTATCCAGTCCGAACGTTCTTTAGATGCTATGCTTAGGTGCTTCTATTTAACATTAAAATTTGAGGCTAGCCTGGATAGGTCGGGTAGTAATACGCAGTGTACAGAAAATAATAGACTAATTGTCTGGAAGTGCGAACTATGAATGAAATTTAAACTGTACACGGACAACATATCAATGTTTATTGCGGTGTGGTTAAAAAAATCTGAAATCTAATTAAACTCTTTCAGTGTAGGTTATTTATATTGGTAGTTCGATATAATTATATTTACAATGTAATCAAACAGTCATATACATATTTGTATCTCACCCTGTGAATGATATGGAAATTCTTGTGGAGTATCTCCATGATGAGACACAGTTATACATTGCATCTCATCATCTCCGAAAGGACAGTCTCTATCTCCGTCACACAACTGCTCTTTATCCACGCACACCTGAGAATTAGGACACACGAACTGGCCCGGGGTGCACCATTCTATACAAATCGGAACACGTGTTAGCTATACAAGGTTAAGGAGTCTTAGAAAAATGAGTCTAATTATATGCACGCATTCAAAGTCATTATGGTTTGGAACTGGTTTAACCTAAAATAATCATGAAGTTAATATATTAATAATAATAATAATATATTAATAATAATAATAATAATAATAATAATATAAAACCATCTCTTCTCTTTAATGATTCACCCCTCAGCGAAAGGGAGAGAGTTTACGTTAGAAAAACCAATTTTTGAAAATGGAGGGGACTTTAAATCATAGACCCTTAAATAATAGGTAAGTGCACTAATGACTGTTACAATGCCAGACAAAAAGTGCAATGAACGGCAGTAAAAATTTTGGTGCATATTTTTGCTCTTTTGGTGGCAATACAGCAGAAAACCTTGTTTTAAAATAAGATGTGTTTTTAACAAAATAGGTCTACTGAAAACTAATTGAGATGTGGTATATATTTGCTTGTAAATGTAAAATTAATCTTAGTTATAATAACACATTATCTAAAATGGTGATATCATATCTCAGATTTTCTAATAAAAACCTAACAATTAATAGAAACAAAAATATTGATTTAGCAACAAATTAATAAAATCATTATCTAGTTCTAAACACTACTGTATACTTGTACAACTGGCCAGTTCCATTGAACTAAAAACAATACAACGCAACAGCCTAATGTTAAAAGCATTTTGCAAGCTATGATAGATCTTAAAGACAAACTGAACCTATTAGCTTGTTGTCAGTGAACCAGAAAGTTATGATAGAGATTAGATACAAACTGGACCTATTAGCTTGTTGTCAGTGAACCAGCAAGTTATGATACAGATTAGAGACAAACTGTATCTATTAACTTATTGTCAGTGAACCATCAAGTTATGATAGAGACAAACTGGACCTATTAGCTTGTTATCAGTGAACCAGCTAGCTATAATAGAGCTTAAGCCATCCCTCCACGTACAGGTTCACCACGCAGTGACGCCTGTCCGGTCTGACCTGTCCAGTCTTACTTGACAGATCTTTTTCCACGACACTACATTATTTCCTAGAATTGCTACGCAGATTATTTATTTTCTTTTGCACGGTCTTGCAATTTGCCTCAGGATCTACAGTCTTTAGCAATTGTGCTAATCTGTCGTACCTGCTGCTTTCCGTGCCTGATTCGCATATTAGTAGCGTGTATGCCCACCTGTCACACCCCCCAAGCTATTTTCCGTGAGCGAGAGCGTGTATTGTGATGTTCACATCCAGTTGATTTACCGTTTTTCTTCACTCACATTCCCCAGACCATACCCCAGACACCGTCGGGGGTGGAGGGCCACCTACCCACTAGCCAGAGTTGATGGGTTTAGCCCATTTGATTAGTATGTGTGCCCCAGCCCCATTAGATTTTAATGTGTTCCCATTGGATTTTATGCGTAACCGGAAAGTGGAGTCTCGGGCACCCCTCCCGCAACGTGTCGAGAAGCATCCTCTCTCGATGGCCGCTTAGTGTAAAGTGTGAACATTGGATCCCTCTCGCAAACCCCCTCCTCGTTCCCCCTGTAATGGGTTTTACCAACCCTGGCACCGGTTTGGCGGCTCGACAAGACAAGTCGAGACAGGTATAGATCACGACCATGAATAATGACTTATACCTGGTACCAGTTTGGTGGTTCGACAAGTCAAGACTCGTAAGGGACAAACAGGTTTTGCGTGAATAAAACACGAAATAACAAACATATATTTGTTATACATTAAAGGTTTCACAGAAATACATCATATTTATTATACACTTTTACAGGAATGACGCATATATTAGTTCATACATTTTCCTACAGTGTCTTTTAGATGTGTTAATAAAATGGTCTTTAGTTCACAATACAACATGTAATAGATCAAACAGATGACTTGACGTGTTTAGTAGGTAGCGCTGATAAGATCCAGGTTTCTGATGTGCGTTTCTACCGTAGGCTGTTCAAAATAAATGATATCCACCGATTCTGTTAGTGTGTCGAATACATCCACGACGAGTGTGTTGATCAAATCGTTGCAATATCGTGCGAAGCGTGTCGACCAGATATCCCATCGTTCGATGGTGACGTTGATAAAGTCCCACACCTCACAAAGACGAGCCCAGATAAGTGCTAGATAGGTGACCCGTTTGAGTCCGGCGTCTTGTTTATCGCTGATGACGACCATATGGGCACCGCACATGCGTCACAGAGAGATTTCATGATTATTCAGACTAATATTCTGAGGTGGCTGCGTGTTGGTAAAAAACCTTGATATGACCGACTTGTAGTTGCCCAGTTCTTGCCACTCTGTTCGGTTACACAAGGCACAATTCCATCCGCATTTTTCTAGCTGGACATAGGGTGTAAAGTTGTTCTTGAAACTTATGCCGACGATAAATCATTTGGTGTCAACTTCGTCCAGCGGATACAAAGTGTTGAAAATACTGGTGATGACTAGCGGCTTCACAGGCTTTGTTTAGGGGTAAAAACGTCTTGGACTACCATGACGTTCGATCGCTTTGACGACTGTAGTGATTATGACCGGCACACAGTCGGGATGCCCCTTTTATAGGCGCTAGCAAATTGGACGCAGCCTCTTGATGGGCGGCAGGACCCTAGCGTCTTGAAAAATGTGTTGTAATATATCACCACCTTAGCGTAGTTGCTTGTGTAATTGGTGGGTGAGAATAGTGCTAGGATAGTCTTCATCGGAATGTTCTTGGTGCGATTGAGAAGGTACATGGGGCAGTAATGGCCGCAAACGTCTGAGGCTATGCTTTGAATTTGTATCGTGTAGTGCGACGTGCGAGAAGTTTTTTGCGTATAAATGCCAAATGTGATTTTATAGGGGTGGAAAACCATAACTATCAAAGTATTCTCCTACGCCGTTCTTGTGGATAAAGATGGTGACCCAATGTTTTCCAGGCTTTTTGTGTGGATCCATGTTCTTGATGAGAGAGGCAGGTCGTGCTATTCTTGCAGGTAACTGATCAGAAGGCAAATCGCCTGATCGTACAGAATGGAACCACCGGTTTGTTTTCAGCATATGTACTATGGTGTGCGAGTCCATCTTCAATCCTCCAATCTAAAATTCCCCAAACGATGGAGGCCGAACAGAAATTCCAAAGAGAACTATGTGCCAAGCACTTGTTGTGGATCAATTTAAGTGTTTTCAAAGACGGACAACCTCTGTCGTACATATCTACGAAAGGCGTAGGCGTGTTTTGGCTAAAAACTTTTTCTTTTCTGCCCCCTTGACGTAGACGGTTTCTGTACGCATTGTGCACGGGAGATTATGGATTCTAGCAGACTGTAATCCACATCGCCGCTATTCCAGGGAATACCGTGCAGTTTGTTGGCGATATAGTTGGTTTGCCTTTTAGCAGCGGTGGAAAGTTCCTCGATGCCGTAAGGGGGTCTTAACACTCAATGTTGAAGTAATGTACCACATACAGATAAAACACTCAATTCCTTGCGATAAACTGTTTGCTGTCGTCGATGAAGCTCTTTAAATCTACAATGACGTCCCTGATTTAAATGACAGATGTAGGGGGTGGGAGATCACTTATATTAACTCCCAAAATTGATCACGACGTTTCTGTCCTTGTCGAAGGTGATGATGTTGGCAAAATCCACATACACGATCTAGTTGACGGTATCGGTGAGAGCTATGGTGAAGCTCACTTCGATGTTCAGAGAATCATGCCTCGTCAAATTCCAATGCAATGTCATGTGAGCGGACAGATTAGGTGTGAGACCGAAAGCTATGAGATAATATATCTTAGAGAAGGCTCCCCATGTGAAGTCACTACTTTCATTGATGAAATCGATACTCATTCCAGAAAACAGTGTGTGGTAGGACATGACATAGTTGCCGTTTGAAAAATCGGGATGTAACGGTTTCGACGGCACTTGTTCCCCATCCACATGCAACGAGAAATTGTTCATGCCTAGGTGTGGAAGTTTAATGGGTTATTGGTGGCGTCTCCATTGAACGCTGAGTTTTATACAAATCCCACGATGCATCGTTCGGGTAACTGTTTAGTGAATACATTGTCCAGTAATTTTCCTTGCACAACCGTAGGAATAGTGAGTGTTTTTACTTCCACGCGGGTGATGGGATACTTTGTGGGACTGACGTTTAATGCCTTAGCATGTTCCAACAGTATAGAAGGTGCTACTTTGAAACGTCGCACTAGAAGAGCGGTTTCAACGATATCAACCTTAAAGAGCGGGATTTTAGGGACGGCCATAAGACTAAACCCGTCTCTGGAATGGACCAACTTGACTTATAAGCTACTTGGCTTATGTATGTCGTAGAGTTAGTTAGCGTTTTTTGTACTGACGATACGTAAAAGCGGTGCCACAATATTACCCATGATCTGAGGATCGACGATATCCGTGTGGATGTACATTTGCGAGGGCAAGCCTAGTAGGATGTTGGTGGTGTACGGTGACTTTTGGTCTTTGATCAGATTAGTAATAGGATCATAACCGAGCTGTAAAATTAGTTAACTAGATAGAGCCAGCAGCTGTAAATTTGATGAAAAATAAATAACATCTACTTTTTTGTTAGGGTTTGTGTAGTTGAATACAACTCCGAAATCGCCTTTAAATGACTCTACACCACTTATGACTTTGACCAATTCATGGATAGTGCTGTAATTTCCAGGTGGGATGTGATCCTTGAATATTAGTTTCACGCCATTAGCGTGAACCCAGTTGTACCATACAATATTTTGAAACTCGGGTACGATGGTGAAAGATCACGGATATTGAAATTCGGCGAGATCGACTTCCCACTCTTCGTCAAATGTAATACGGTAGGGTAGTTGCGTAGTGAAATGCGGAGGTTATTTTTCGGGAAATAGCCCATAGATCTGTCGCTTGGTAAAGTGACGTAAAACTGGTCCTTCATGGTAGGGTGCTGACGTAACAGGCAGGAATCCAAAAATTATACCTGGCGGGTTAGCCTTTCTACTGCACGCACACTTTCTTTCTGGAGTCTTTATCCTTGATACGTAGTATTTTATCAAATTTATTTGTTTTGGGAAGACGTACGTGTTGCAATTCGCGTTCGTTAAACGTTCTTTCCACCTTCTTGCCTTCGAGATCAGTCAACCTGTAGACGACTGGTTGTCGCAACAAGACACTGCTGACTTCAAAAATTTCATCGCTCCAATTGCTTTAGTAGCCCTTTTCAAACAGCATTTTGGATTTGATAATAAGCAGCGTGTCACCGAATTTGAGTTGTGGCTGTCTATTCGAGTTTAGGCGCCACTTTAGTAGAGATTATCTCTGACTTGAAGCACATTGGTTTCTGAAACATCTACATGCGCCATCTTGATACTGGAATGTTTTGAGCCGTTGTAAGCGTTGAAGAATTCTTGGAGGACGTCCACGTAGTGATACCTATTTCTTTTGGTAAAGTAACAACACACGCGTCCTTTCAGAGTTATATTTGTATCATTCCACGATGATTGCCTTCACATCCAGATTATGGGTGGTGTAGTAATACATGCCTTATTTACTAAGAAATTTCTGGACTACACGTGACGTGAACACTCTCCCCTTGTCCGTCTTTAAGCTTAAAGGTTTACGGCCACTTTGTTTGAAAATGACCTGAAAGGTTTCCCTTATGAAGCTTGCCGTCTTGGAGGGATGAGTTCTAGCTCATGCCATCTTGCTAAACACGTCGATGACTGTGAGCAGGTACAAGGTACCTTCTTATATTTTCCGATACTACGCATATTGTTGAGATCGGCTTGCCAGAATTAGTCAATGTTTGACATCACGTACTTGTTACGTTGAAACTTAATTTCAAAGGTTTGTGTAACATAAATCGTCCTCCGCATGAAGCCATTCTCGTATTTTGTCGGGATCTTCTTTGACACCTTTATGAGAAACGCCGCCCCTGCAAACCCTCCAGGATGAGAAGGGTCGTTTTAGATGTTGGCTAAATGGTCCATTAAGCTTGGAAAAGCAACCACCAGTTTCGTCCACCCATTACAGTTTCTTCTTCTTAGGGCGTTGCGATGGTGTAAGTGGTTTGTGTACGGGCGTTGGATCTCTAATAGATGCCAAGCATTTAGGGTCTAAAACGAATCCTTTCGGGACGTTTATTTTTTTGAAACGCCGTGAGAAACTCTTGCCACAATAACGGATCGCTGTGTCTGCTTGGTCTGACCAGATCGCTGACTAAATCCACAATATTGTATCCACCGAGAGGCGTATCGTTAATACTCACCTCCCCGTTTTCGTCCCAAGAGACACCACCTCGGGAAATAATATGTACTAGTAAAATTTCGCCTTTTTTTACGTGCCTGTACTGGTACAGAATTGAGTACAGCCGGGATGGGAAGTACAGAAACTTTAGGGGTGGTTGTGGTAGTGATATTTTCAGAAGTCGGAGGGTGTTGACTAAAGTGCAGATAGCACTGTAGCNAGTGATATTTTCAGAAGTCGGAGGGTGTTGACTAAAGTGCAGATAGCACTGTAGCACTTGTTGGTATAAAGTCCATTTAGACTTGTCGTCAAGTTTTGAAGCGAGGATTTTTTCCATTTCCTTGTCCAGCTCAGAGACCACTAGATTTGTGGCCGATGCTACTTGTTGGTGATGTTTCTCGTAGTGGTGTAAGGTTTCCGGGTACACCAATATTATCTTTCTCGTGTGTTCCAATATCTAATTGTTGAATAAGGAACCCAGGTGACAGCTGACTAATGGCATTAAAAGTAAGGGCAAGAATGCTCCTCCTTTCTGAGAGAGTAGTCATCTCTTGGTGTTTCAGCACTCTCCTCGTTTTACCAGCTTGTGCAACACCTTATGAGCAGGTAACTTTGTCTTCTGCGCATTTGTTGTGTTGTAGGCACACTCACAAACAAAGTCAATCAGCTTCTTTTCTGACGTTTTAAGTAAGGCGACACGTTGCTGCGGGTTTATGCAATGCATCTCACGCAACAGAGGGGCTTGCTTCAGCACTTTGGGAATCTTGGCTAGGAAATGATCTGTAATCGGGAAGTTTTGGTGTTTTTATAGCTTTTGCGTGGTAGGCACACGCAACAGCCAACTTTTGTGCGGGTTATATATCTGAACCATTCAGGTGTACCTTGTTTGAAATCTAACAATATTTAGCCGTTAGGGAGTACATGTAGAATCAGCGTAAGCCTCTTGTTAAACACGGGGGTTTTCTGGTCACACCTGGCGTGCAAAGTGGTGAATATGAGCTTTATCCCTGGTATTTTTAAAAAGGAGGATTTAGTGCACGTTTAAAGAAATTTCTATTTGGGTCTTGCCCTGGTAGAATATATTTTGTGTAAGATACATGACGCTAATATTTTGATGATGACATTCTTTGGTGAAAAGATCAATGGCCACTTCGTTGGCTTCACGCATAAAGTCGTCCAGGATAATAAGCTGTGGAGAGTCATTAAAAGTGTCATCTATTTCCGAAAAACCTTTACAGAATATGACGCGGGGACTTGACCCGTCTTGTTCGAATTCTGGTTGCAAAAAAGCTTAATACCAGGTTATTTTATCAAATTTAACGTCACACGTTGTGTCCAAGTGACGAATAAAGTCAACTTCAAAATGTGACTTTCCACAGCCGGAAGAGACACTTATGATGGCCGAAAATGGATGTATCAACTTGTCCATAATAATTGAGACTGAGCTTATAAGCTAAATGAACTTATATATATATATATATATATAGGATAGGTAGGAGAGTGTTAGAAGTTAAATCACACACATAACAGTTTTTAAAATATTTATTTACACAAATAAAAGTTGCTCACACCATGAAAAGAATAATTTTAATATTTATTTACAAAAATTAGATGGTCATAGAATATGTCTTTATATGTTTTGGAAACAATAAACAAAATTATTGAGGTCGTAGCGGGAATAGTGGCCTCGGTGCTAAATAGCTCGGGAAAATATCAATGTCCAATTAAATATATATACACATAGAGGTGACTTCAACTTAGTGTATGTACAAGAAAATTAAAAAAATTGACTAGAATAAAAATAAATGTTTATACAAACAACAAAATGACTAGAAATAATCAGGTATGTGAGGATTGTACTGGGGAATAAAAGAATACAAAAAAGTATCCCGGGTGCATAAAATAAATCAATAAAATATATGCCTGTTTTCATGCAGAAAATAAAATAAAATATTTGAAAAATTGTATGTTAGTGGAACTGTCTAGAATGAAATAAAATAAAAGATAATCATTCAGCCCGTCTAAATGATCACTTTTAGTCGTGATGAGCGCGTTTACAAGGACTCTGATACCCAAACGGCAACATATTTTAATGATCAATTTTCCGTCGTTTGGTGTACACGGGCCAGTAGACTTTATTCTGCGAAACGGTACATACAGTTACAAGACCTTTTCTTACAATTTTATGCTGTATCTGTATGTATCTTTCAGCAGCCATTTTGATGACCATCGCTTTCATAACGTCAAAATTAACGTCGTTCCGGTTGCCATAGATTATGGTAATCCCACGAACCTTGCACACCGTTTATGTTTTGGCGGGATCACCACCAATACAAATGCGGTACGTGTAATTCTTGGAGCCACCAGTTACGAAAGTGCTAATATAACTTCCCGGACCGTAATCCCGAAGTTCGTCAGTGAGGTCACCCCAAAAGTCTCCGGTCGGTGGACTCCAATTGCCGGGGCGTTCCGTGAATAGAACGCTATCTGTATCATGATACAAAACGCAGTCCCCCAATTGTTCAACGATGGTGTATAAGTGCAACCTAGCCATAGCAGTTGTGAAGCATGCCACCGCCACTCTCGTGTTAGGGTTAGGGCGCAACGCGTCACGCTCATCTTTGTAATTGAGGAATATAACTTTATCATTTACATTGATGACTCTACCTACGGTGATATAAGGATCCGTCAGGTATTTTTGGATGCCCTAATAGTCGTTGACAACGGCGACGTGTGGAATATCGGGTCTTTGCCCATACTTTCCCCTTTGCGAATTTAAAAAGAGTTTAGCTAGCGTTCCGAGACCGGGATTTTTACAAACAGAACCGAGATCGAGATTTACCCCTTCCCTTTCCTAATAATTTTGAATATAGGCTAACTTCTCATCTTGTGAGGTACATCACTCTGGCTATCCGCTGGCTTCTTGATTAATTTTCAAATAGTATAAATGTAACCGTGATACAATCCACCAGAACGTGTCTGACAAATTATACTCCCACACTTGGTGTACGGCTTCAACGGTGTAGCTTTCTCAACGGCTTTCCGGATATCATCAATCACAAAGACGCCTCTCAACCAGCGATCTTTCTTGTCGTTGTGCTGACATGCACCTTGGTTTTTATCCTCCCCACATTTCCTGCACAATATGAACATTAACTTGTCGTGCATCCGTGTAGGCAATATGGGCATGAATATATCTCGCGGAGGCGTCACGGTAACATTGGCTATGCCTTCTATTTTTTCTATAGACGAACAATTTGGTTCCAAGTGAATTTTGGGGTGGCCGATGGTATATTTTTTGTACTTACAAACGTAAGGATACAACGAACACACATCCAAGTACTTGATCTTCTCTCCACGAGAAAGATCTTCTTCGTGGAAGAGTTTGATACAATTTGTATGCCTGCCAAAGAATGCGTCCCTCGAACTAAGGGGCT
Organism: Timema bartmani; assembly: GCA_902151455.1. Classification (NCBI taxonomy): domain Eukaryota; kingdom Metazoa; phylum Arthropoda; class Insecta; order Phasmatodea; family Timematidae; genus Timema; species Timema bartmani. Next base: position 29,308 of record CABFWB010005377.1, on the reverse strand, counting down.
TCTTGCTGTCCACATTGTGCTTGAGTACAAATTGTTTCGAGTCCTAGTCTGTGCATTTCATCGCATTAAACATACACTCCCACATCTCTACGACAGTCTTAAATTTTTTCACGCAAGCTATGGTCGCTTCATAGCGCGTCTCCATGGGCTCGTGGCAACTGTATTTGATAGGGGTGGTCCTGTCAGGACAACAGAGAGGGCACCAATGCCAATAACAGCCACAGAACTGGAAGACGGTGGTGGTATCTCCAGCTTTAACAATCCCGTCTACACGTAACCCTAAAACATATTTATCACGGCTGTTGCCCGAATGAAGTATGGAGACACCACGCTAATGGGTCTCCCACCAGAGCCATTGTACAGTGACGTACGACTGTTGGTCAACACACCGGTAGCCATCGTTAGGGATTATACCAATTTTATTCTTCTTAAGTTGACTTCAGCGGTATACCAACATGGCCGCTCCTGCGATCGTACACGCCTTTCTGAAACGACCCACCTTTGCTTTGTCCATGAGCATATAGCTAAACTTTAGGTAGGCCTTCCATAGGATATCTACATTTTTCACGCAATACAGTTCCAACTCGCGGTTAAAATCAAAGACATAATTTTGTTTAACTAGTGTGTCATATCAATTTTCAAAGAGCCCTTTCCTTAAACTGACATCTCACCGATGCCGTGTTCCTCCTTTGGCGGCAAGGGAGCTCTATACCCCGCATTTTCTTTTCCATCCAAATAATGGAGGAAATGTCCCTTGTCCAAGGACTCGTTCAAGACGAATGTCTTGGGCAACTTGGACAACGACATCGGGAGGAAGTTTAGTGAGTCAATAAAGGGTAGCGGGCCGTAATGCATGAAAATGATTTTCCCACCGTTCATTATGAGTTCTGGAGTCCATTTCTTTTACCACCATCATGTATTTTAAAATACAATTTCCATAATAGCCCTTTGAAATTATGGGCTAAAAGGGTGATGTCTTTAATTTTTTTTTAATTAGCTCTATAAATCCGAAAAACGGGGTCATTGTGGCATCACCCTTGAATATGCGAGTCCTTTCGTCTCCACATTCGGTGCAATGATGATCATCTCCATTGTTATGAAGGCAGGCCTTGCAACATGTCTACACGACACAGAAGTTGGGTTCGTGTAGGTACGTTTTGGTCGCATCTTGAAGAAGCCTTTCTTGACTGCATTCAAAATTATGGAACACGAACATGAAATTGCTCTTTTACAGTGTCGGCTTGGATGGGGCTCTCTTTATATAGCAGAGTGACCAAAATGACGATGGGTATCTCATACTCTACAAAAAGTCTCATAACACCTGTGTGAAAAATTTTCTCTTTCCAAACTGAAAAATTGCCTTCAGACCTCGAAAAACTTTTTGACGTCACAGATCGACATGTGAACTTTGCAAACACCAGGACGTTTAGGGTTATCAAAACATGTTTGGTTTGTGAACTAACGACTACAGTCTTTACAGGCCGCAGTTCGACCTCCACTGCAAACCGCTTTAGCGTAACAATTTTTGCACGCAGATTCGCATTTGTACGCATTCTTATTACTGAACGGCACACGACACTTACGGCAAAAGTATGAACATATAAATGCGGCTGTCAAGGATGTTTTGATATCAAAATTGTTTTGCTTATCGTCGTGAAAATACAAATCAAGGTAGCCCTTAAAGGAATGTTCGGGAGGGTTAGGTCCCTCATATAGGACCTGTCTCCCCAAACGTTCGGTGAACACTCTGATTTAATATTCGGAGATGTATGTTTGAAATTGTTTCAGTTCAGTGAGCCCACCACCTTTCAAAAGATTCACACGGGCATGATGGCATAGTTCCTCTGCTTTGAGCTTTTGAATAGGACGACCCATTTTGATTTGTCTAAAGTTGTTCACGTCCATGCATCCTGGTTCTCTTTAATTATCACATATAGCTTTGGCGATAACCAATGCACGGGAAAGGCAAAGTGTGTCGCCATTTTTAATCGTAATGATTCCTTGGCTGTTACGGCTATATGTGCTAGCGGGTAACAGTTTATCACATTTATGATTACCCCTCCCGCACGGCTCCTTAAAGTGGTGTAACTTGACATAAAAGGGGGTGAAGTGAGAAACGAAGCATTGCTTTGTAACACTCGTTCTACATTAGAGAGCACAGCCTGCGCGTCAAGCTGATCTGCAAGTCTAAATGATACAAATACAGGTCTTGACGATTTTGTGCTGTCTAATAGCAGATATATGTGATCTTCAGCACAAACTCCATAATTCTGGTGACGCCCTAGTAAAGCATTGATTTGCTCCTAGAGCCAGATTTGAGTGTCACAATCGCTCTCTGGCCTCTCTAAGTGTATGATCTACTCACGCCCTACATAAAAAACTGCTTTAAGTGTTAATTCTCTACTCGACGATAGGAAAGATATACCTTAGAACAACCCTCCACCAACCTGATTAACAAGGCCACTAATTCTGGGTGGGGATGCTGATGAGGGACCGGCTGCTGCCGCAGAGATTTGTATGGATCTGGTCAGCCGCTTCCCGGCTGGTGGTGGTATCCCTGGAGGTGGTGGAGACGGGGCGCTGTCTGGAAGCGCCACGGCTTCAAAGGACCGGTTGGGGTGATTTGTACCGGTGTTTCCCGCCTCCATTTGAACTTAAACAAAAGAGTTAAATTCAGATAGAAAGTTATTTGTACTCCAGATCACCTGACTTGACGTATGAATATGTTAAATTGGGGGATTCTGACAGTTTAGAATATTTTATAGAAATTTATAAAATCTATAAGGGTGCCGGATGCAGATAACCTGACTGGACGTATGAATATAATAAATTGTGTGAATTCTGGAAGTTTTAGAAGATACAATATTTCTATGCATTCAACATCAAAGTTGCGGATCGCATGATTTGACGTTAGAATAAAGTCTTGACGTATGAATATGTTAAATTTTAGGATTCTGATAGTTTAGAATATTTTATAAGTAATGATAATATCTACAAAGGTGCCGGACGCAGATCACCTGACTTGACATATGAATATGTTAAATAGTGGGGATTCTGGCAGATTTAGAAAATAGAAACTTTTTTTTGCATTCAACATCAAAGTTGTGGATCGCATGATTTTACGTAAATACCGTTAGTCCCACTATAGCTGTCACCGTAGATGACAGTAGATTAAGAAACCCGTCTATAATGGTGGGGTGGGAGGGGGAAAACAAACCTATTGAAAGCAGTCATTAACTTTAACGCACATTGAGAGTAAAAGTATAGTCTAGTCACATTAGTTCCATTGCTGTAACTTCCAGGTTTCATCCTTAGTGTGCGTGCCATAAAATTACTTACATAGCTTACTGTCAATTTCATCCAGATCCTTATAGATATCATAATTGTAGTAGCTGCTTGAACAAACATCTACTACTCGCTGAGGAACGGTCGTGGTACGGGTGGTATGTGCTACTCCTTCGAGCTCGTAGTGTTCTAGAACATAATTATGGCACATTGTTTACATGTCAGAAGTTTGACCAAAGAACTCTGGGGGAATTTCATCTTGTTACAATGTTCAATCCACTCACCCACCCATTCTAAATTGTCTAGTACTAGGGTATTTTGTACACCCCCTAAAACAAAATATTTGGGATGTCCCGATTCGAGGAGGGTTTGCAAGAACAAAACAGTTTAGTTACAAAACTTACCATATGATGCAGCTGTTTCGACCAAACAAACTCCGTCATCTGTGAAGTTCTCCAACATGGCTCTGATGGACTCTTCCCCTTCGGTAAATCCTAATAAAACATACACAGTGGACGATGTTTCGGTCTAAAAATACATACAATGTCAATAAAGCATCCAATGTTAATAGGGTATAAAACTAAATTATTAACTTAAGTACCTGTTAATAATATTCTTAATTATTTAAAATGGCTATATGTTTTAAATGAAATAAAGAAAGAATAAAAGAAATAAACTAAATTATTAAATAAATATGAGTCATCATTATTTAAAAATTGTCTATAAAGTTTAGTAACACTGACAAAAATAAATGAAATTCATAATATATATGTTAGGGATCAGTAGTTATAAAATCTGTAACACTTGATAACATAAATAATGTTGTCCACAATGTTTATATACCTTCGTTTACTCCGTCATGCAGACCTCCTGTAGGCGTGCGCTTGAAGCTCATTTTTTTTAATCTTCTTTTCGCTCGAAGGTTAGAAGTAGAATAAGAATTGCGAGGGTTTTTATATAAAATCTCATCCGGATGTAACCTAATTATTTTCTCGCATCCTATTGGCTAATAATAAATTTTAATTTAGCTTAATTAATAAATCAGATGTAATGTACCATTACTTGATCAATTGTGCCTTGATCATCGTTGCTTACTGTTACAGTGCAAGAACCGCGACATATATCGAGGTTTGAATCCCTGTGATCACTCCATCATCTAATTCTGGTGAAGAAGGCTGGAATCGAATCCCTGCTGGTGGAACATTATCTTAATTCATATATAGATGTTTATCCAGAAAGGTTGTATAACTCATCTAGTTATGGAGGTGGAGTTCGGGGGATCGAATTTCTTCCTATGGTATACTGTCACACTCTTATTTGACTCGTCTGCCAAGAACGAGGGGAGCGTGGTTTTAACCCCAGCCGGCTGCACTGAGGGTGATTTTTTCCACGCAATTGCGAGTGCACTTCCTCACCCCTAGCACTCGATCGGATAGTAAGACGCTATGCTTTGTATGGCTCTCAGACATCAACATTGATCGTCTGCAGATCACATGAGTCCTTTACCGGTGGTCAGTATCTCCCTGAATTACTTGTAAATATATTTAATTTGTTTGGCATCATTTCTATTACCTCATAATCAGCAAATATAACACTTTATTAGTGAATTAATTTTGATACTCTTCCAAGATCACATGACGTGACGTAGGTGTCCTTTACCGGCAGCCAGTATCACACTGAATTGACGTATGCATATATTTAATTTGTTTGGTAGAAAGAACAAATACAAACTTGTATATTTTTTGCTATCAACTTTGATGTAGGGAGAACATGGAACCACACTATAGTATGATTCTGCTAGGAAGAGCAGTTTAAAAATAAAAACTCTATGGTCAAATTACGGATTTGCCTTATGAATATATTTAAGTTGTTCGATAGGAAGAACAGAACTATAGTATGATTCTTGTATTTGTATTTTTAAACTGTTCTTCCCATAGTATGATTCTTGAAGGAAGAACAGTTTAAAAATACAAATTTTACGGGGAGATCATGGACTTGCCGTATGAATATATTTAAGTTCTTGGGTAGAAAGAACAGTTTATAATCGGTAGGAGGGACAGTTTAGAATATTCACACATAATTTGCTGTCAAGTGTATCTTGACGTAATTGTGCTTTCCGTTCAAAACCCTACTATAGAAGTCCTTTTACCGTAGATAATAATCATATTTTTAATGAATGAGTGTCGGAGATACTTAGCACTCACGTGACACAAAGATCCATGTCACGGAGCTAACAGGTATTCTCCTGATTGAACATGTATTGAATGCCCTGAGGACCCGGAAAATTACCGTAAATATTCTTTTCGAACTTGGAGGGGGGGATCTGTGTGCCAGGTTGTGGTCACTCATTAATAATCAGGCTCCGCTGCTCTCCGTCTGTGGATTCCGAGGGGCGAGCTCCAAACACTGACTGATTTATTATTGTCCCGAGTTTGAACCCCCATGCCAACATGTCGTGGGAAGAGTGCCTGAGACAGCACGTTCCCCCCACGTCAGTCCCATCCAACGGGCACACATACAAAACCATTGGGCACATATAAAAATATATTGGGGCAAAAATCTAATGGGGCTCGAGCACACATTAAAATCTAACGAGCACACATAAAAATCAAATGGGGTAAGCCCATCAGCCCTAGGAAACTGTGGTGGCCCTCACCCCCACCGGGGTCCAGGGTATGGTCGGGGGGATATGGGTGTAGAATAAAGGTAAATCAACTGGATGTGGACATTACATTACACACTCTCTCTCACGGAAAATAGCCTCGGGGCTGTTACAGGTGGTCCTCACAACCACAGGATGTGGGTGGGGGAATAAAGGTAAATCAACCGGATGTGGAAAACAGGTTAATTGACATCACAATACACACTCTCGCTCACGGAAAATAGCCTGATGGGTGTAGCTGATGGGCATACACTCTACTAATATTCTTTGCTTTTAATCTTCAAAAGATGGGTTTCATTTTTACACATCTCCAAAAATTAAATTGTTAATGTAATATTGTACTCTTTTGGAGCTACCATTTCTGTAGTAAATACTTTATTTAAAAAACGACTTTAAATTGAATTTAAAGAATATATACTGGAAAAATTATATAAAGGTTGTGAATTAAACCCTATATTATACGTCTGTATGATAATTAATTAAAATACAAAATTAACTACACATAATACACTATTGTACTACTAAGACTTATTATTGAATTACTAATTCTATAGCTGATATACTCGTGTACCACTCCAGAGTTAACAAAGAACTGACGGCCTGACATGTGTAGGATCACTACACGATCAGTTTTACCCATCAGGTCAGACCGGTAAACGTCACCACACGGTGAACCTGTACGTGCAGGGAGCCAATTAGAGATGAACTGAATCTATTAGCTTTTTGTCAGTGAACTAGCAATACGGCCGGTCACCAACGTGGCTCTGGCCTACGACTTAAGCATTAGTTTGAGGGTCCCGTCGAGTCAATTATTGTGTTAGAGTTGTTGTTTCCTAGATTTTATTAAGGCGAATAGTAGTTCATTTTAAGTAGAACTAACCCGATTCTGTAGCTACATGGTCTAAGACGCTAATACCGCACTAGACTAGACTGGCCATTGTTTTGAAATAGATTTTTTATTTCACAATAGTTTTAATCGAAATTTCCCACCATTAACACATTCCAAATTAATAAATAGTTTCAGAAAATAAAACTAAGTACAAACAACCCTACAGAGGAACGATCCACGACGCGTTAAGCTGCCGTATCATGTGTGACAGTAACATTATTCTGGATAAACTGGATTTAAATCAATAAGAAATAAATTTCAACAAACTAATGTGTTTTATATATATATATATATATATATATAAATAATATAAATACCCATATAACCGATATAATCATCATGACGAGCTCTTACCCAGGACTCCCAAAGAAGAGAATCATACTAACCCCTACATTCCCACTTCCCTATTTGGCTCGACAACGAGGACATACAGGGAAGGACTCCCCAAAGAGCACCAAAACACAACTCTTCACCATGATGGGGAGATCGTCGTTCAAATCTTGGTCTGGTGTACTGAAGGGGATTTTTATAAATGATTTTACACTCTCCCTCCACGCAAATGCAGGTACACTTCCTCTAAATTCAACCTCCCTCATCCCTAACACACTATTAGTACATATGCATGCAACTCATTATAATTAAGATGTTTTAAAATATAAAATTAACATTGGCCTAGACTAAGCATGTAGCCTAATTATTTTTGAGTTTATAGTAGCCATACTCTATTTGAAGTCTAAAAATTATTTAAATTTATAGTTACTATTTTAAACCATGATTTGGAATACTCGTCAAGTTACTGAGAGTGTTTCCTTTTACTTCTAATGTTTTTAATTTTTAGTGTTTTGGTGTCGCGTCTTATTACCCGTTCGGGTTATACGCCCAAGCACTAATTACACTAATTTGTTGTGGATTAGAATGTTTATATACAGGAAGTGTACACGCATTTACATGAAGGGAGAGTGGAAATTTATTTAGGGAAAAACACCCTCATAACACCCAATTGGGATCGAACCCCAATCTCCCCGTTTTCGTCAGTCTAGTCTATTGAGAGAGTAGCGCCCTAGACCATGCGGTCACCGAAGCAAGTTTCTAGCTGTTAATCTACTTTGCCAGTAAAACCAGTCTTAATAAACTAGAGTATAAAATCAACACCATTAATTTACACAAGAACGAGATTTTCTCTTGACAAACTTTTCTTTGGTCGCCATTTTGATTTTTTCTTAGCATGGCGTCTTACTATCCGTTTGGATTGTACGCTTTTTTGACTATTCACAAGTTGTTAAGGTAAAAGCAAGTTATAATTCATTCACGATAGGTCTTTACCTGGATGAAAGTTTAAAAATCATATGTTTAGGTTTTAGGTTACCAACTCTTGTAAAAGAACACTGTTTTGTTATGAATGTTAAGTTTTTTAATTATATGTTATATTTTACATTTAAAATAACTTAAACTTAAGTTTTCTGACATTATTTCATTACTTTTAACAATTTCTTTTTACCCAATTCGAAACAATATTTTAAACATATATTAAAAGTACCTATTCTTTGTTTTGGAATGTTATCTATGATGTGTAGCATAGTGCGTGCATTAATACCTTTTAATAAAGGCATCGTATTTACTTGGTAA
>CABFWB010005377.1:6034-18530 GCA_902151455.1 Timema bartmani | reverse complement strand
AAAAATTTCAATTTCAAAATTCTTTGAGGCATAATATTGGCCTAAATTACTGTGGTTAACTATCACATTACTCTACATAACCATATGTTTTCATAACAGCTGTCCCAAGTGACAGTGGCAGATATCAGCTGTTGGCGTAGTGATATTTTAGGGACTATTTTTTAGTTACTTTTTGAGCTGTCATCCAAGTAAACTTAGGTCGTGAATGGCGTATAGGCACACACTAACAGTAAGGACAAGAGTCTCGGCAAATACAATAATCCCTTGGCCTGAATCACACAGTTCGTGAGCTCGATTCATATATTTGTAGGACGTGCAGTACATGTTACTCGTGGTCTGTTTCAGGTTCACAGAACATTTGGTTGTGTCTGGTGATGAATCAACAATATTGGTAAGATTTTGTGATAACTAGCAGACTAGAACTAGAGGATGTGTCCAAGGAATCAGGGGAAAGGTTATCCTTTTGTATAGAAAAACCAAGATAATAATATGCTATCTTCAGTGGGTAGAAAGTTAAATTTAAATAATTTCGGTTGAACCTTTCTCTAAAGTGACCAGGGTGACGTATTTGAGTATGGAATATGCCATATTTGGTTTGTGATTTGTAACATAGAAGGCATTGATGGAGGCAAGTAATCACTTTCATCCTAGACGCCTATTTATAAATTTGCCCCAACAGGGGTTAGCGAAAAAAATAGATTAAAGTCAACAGTTGGCTGAGAGTATTCCTCGTTCTTACCCAAATTCCACCATAATTGTTCCAAGCCAAGACTTAGTTAACCTATAAGGAAACTTAGACTGACCATCTGAATTACGTATTTAACCCTTTCCATACCCATTAGTATGTCAAATGCACTGTTAGTATCATAGATACATACATTTTACATAAACCATTATTATTCATTCTTATGAATGAAAGAAGCTGCTAGTAACAATAGGCAAGTGTGATAGTTTTAAAATACTCTTACTTACCGCAATTATTTTCATCTGTGTAATCCAAGCAATCGATCACACCATCACAAATTTTACTTGTCAAATCTTGTGTTCGAAGGTAGTCTGCGCATGTACAGTTCCTTTCATCAGCGCCATCCTCACAGTCAATGAGTTGGTTGCATCGTGACATTACTGGTATACATCTACCATTTCCACAGTGCAAACTATTGCTGGGACACACTTCAAGAAAATAAACAAATTATTTTAATTAGAAATTTAACTATTAAATTATTTTAGATTATAGACGTCTGAAGAAACAATAAAAGTAACTATATTTGACGCTATTTAACAATTCAAACATATGGATTATTATTGTATAAAGTATGAAAAGATGTATGTATTGATATAAATAAAATTGTAAAATAACTTATATGACTATTAACTAAAATGTAAGTTTACATTTTGTATACTTTTTGAAGACAATAATCAGAGTGAGTAAATTTGCTCAATACCTACCCACGATAGCTTTAAGACACGCTTGGGAAATGCTCTTGGCGATCCCAAGCAGTATGATTTTTATAGTCATTGGTTGAGAAAATGTGGGTTTCACATTAATTTAATGATTATAATAGATAATGATGGTAATAAACATATAATATATCTTTATAAATACTCAAATTATATATTTTAAATAAACCATTAAAATGTGTTAGGTTAAAAGTTTTTGTTTTACGTTTATCACAGTAGATATTAATTACCTATGTATTTCGTGGTATGGATTGGAATAATAAAACATTATCTTTCTAAGTATTTTATTCCTCATAACATACCCCTATTCATAAGTAGGCTATCCAACTTATTTAGGGTTTATTATTTTGGTTTGTAGCCTGTATCTCAGACTTATTTCATACAAGTACAAACGAATCATCTTACCAATCACTGTGGGCTATAGGTAATGTTAAAAACATGTTTTAAAACTAACTATTATTCGAAATTATTCCTTACAACGTTACAGATTGTCAATGTTTCTAGTGGAATGTCATACGTATCCTCATACTAGACCAGTGCTCGAGTAGATCTAGATGCCCATTTAGCTGAGGTCGCCCTAACCATGTTGCCATTTATATATAACGTATAGCCTATTTTTTATTTCACTTTCAAGATAATTATATTTATATTCACACAAACACACACAAGCATGACATTATTTAATTATAACATAATTTTAATGAAATTAACTCCACATTTAGAGGAAATAACTGAGTATCAACAATGTTAGCCTTGATGAAATAGATAAAAAATGGATCAGATTGATATTATTTGGCAAATATTAGAAAAAAAAGGAAATATAACATGACGGTTCATCAATTAGAAACCTATTTTAAAAAGGTCTATGATTCAGTTATATTTAGACCTATCAGTCACTTTTGAAATATATAATGGGTTGAAAAAGGAGATGCACTTTCCCCATTACTTTGTAATCTGTCCTTAGAGTATGCATTAGGGTAATACAAGAAAGTAGGGAGGGGTTGATATTAAACGGTACAATACAGCTATTGGGGTACGCAGATGATTTAGCTTTGTTGGGGAATAGTAAGGAAGCTTTTTCAAGAAATATAAACACTATACTAGAGGCTAGTAAGGAAGCTGTAATGAAATAGATTTTCATTGAATAATAATTCAAACCAAAAGTTCCCACCCTTAACTTATTTCAAATTAATGAATAGTTTCAGATCATAAAACTAAATGCATTCACATGTGTTAGGAAATCCTAAATATCCTAAAAATAAATAAAAATAAAAGATGCAACAGCAGTTTCCGAGGAAACAACAGATCTCCGATCCAGGCAAATGGGAACTATAACAATCAGTATCGAGAAGAATACTGAGTGATTTAAGAACTTCTTAAAACAAAGATTAAAACTTCTCCTGTACATAGAAAAAACAGTTGATAGAAAATAACCTATAATGATTGATAGACATACACAAAATCTTGAGTTTCCGAGAAAGTTTTCCTTATTTAGTATTTTTAACTTTTGAAGTAGCGCTTAATGCATTCACCCACTTATCCCCTAAATAATCAATGTAATCAATTTAAAATGTTACCAGCAATGCAATAAAGGTTATAAAAATACGGGCTTTTTAAAAAATCGGAGTCTCAAAAATATGAGGGCTTAGGGCTTCTGAATTCCTTAAAACGACCTCGCACAGAGCAAAGATTTGAGACGATAATTTCGAAATTACTGTGAGCATAATTTGACAGGGTTAATGAGTTTAAATATTTAGGGACAATTTTAACTAGCATTAACGATATTAGATTGGAAACTGGGAAAAGATTTCAGTCGTAAAATGCATGCTATTACTCGGTAAATAAGTTGTTGACATCTCGCTTGTTATCCAGGAATTTAGAGCTCGGTATATATAAAACAATCATTTTACCAGTTATTCTACATGGTTGTGAATGTCATCTCTTACCTTACATTAGTAAAACAAATTTGGGGTGTTTGAAAACAATGTTCTTAGGAAGATATATAATCCAAAAAGGTATGAGGCTACTGGGTAGTGGAGGAGGTTACATAAAGAAGAATTGCATACAATACAATCATCACAAGACATTGTTAGGATAGTCAAATTTCGCAGATGACAGTGGGCAAAACATTCTACGTGAATGTAAGAAAGTAGAACCACGTTCAAGAAATTGAGTGGCAAACCCAGATCTAGACACAGATGGGAGGATAACATTAGAATGTACCTGAAAGAGATACGGTGTAATGAGGTGGACTGGATGGAACTAGCTCAAGATAGTAATAGGTGGCGTACTTTTGTAAGCGCGGAAATGACCTTTTGAGCTACTAATACCATTAAGTAAGTTAGTGAGATTATATTCTTTAATTTCAATGTGTTTTTAAATCCTACAGACATGCTCTTGACATCGAGTGACATAGGTCTTGTTCATGTTTTTTGTTTATGATAAGCCGTTACTTAAAACTAAACCATGTAATTTACAGATATTCAAATTTTTCTTGAACCATAATATCTAATCAGTGGCGTTTATTCAATGGAAACAAGGGAAGCAACGCTTCCCTAAAATTAAAGAGGAAATAAAGAAAGTAAGAAGAAAATAAAGTTAAAACGAACTATTATAATTAGAAACATCTCCAGCAAGTATACTGAGTTGAGGTGGCAGCTCTTCTTTTTTAGAGCAAGAAGTTCTTTTTAAGGCTGACCAGCCAGGCGCCAGCTGGTCTCGCTCGCTCTTTTATTTCGTCAATTCGTTTCCGGGTCTGCCCGGCCCTCATCGGAGAAAGGGAAGCAGAGTTTCCCTAGGTGAGTGTTAGGGCATAAGTTTACTATCGTGATTGGTGTATAGTCGTACGTTTAATACTGTTAAAATCTTATTTTTAGGTTTTTTTTAGCGATATTTATTGTTCCTAGATATAATTATGGTCACTCTATTACAAAATAATGTATTTATCAGCAATTTACATTAAGTTTAGTTTTATTTTACAGAATATTGATGCTTGTTTGATCCTCCAAGGGAAACGGTTTGTTTCAAGTAGTTCAAGTAGTTTCAAGTAGTTTCAAGTAGTGTTCAGTAGTAAGAATGATGGTACGTCAACAAGTGCAGCAGTGGAAGAGGAGGGTTGCTATGTCAAAATTCATAAGTAGAATTTCAAGAATAGTTTTTCGTCCCCGTTTTTTGACCCACTCCACCTTCAGACAACCTATATAAAATATCTTTGACGTTTCAATATTCAATTTTATGAAAGGGTATAGTAATTATCGGTGTGTTGGGTTGGCGGAAAATTAATTAAATTATATGTGACATTACTAATGATAATGGCTTGTGAATGGTGTGTAGAATAAATATAGATTCAAAGCTATTATAAGGCAAGCAATCGGTAATACTCATTTGCAGGCAAGAGAAAGCTTCGGCAATCATAAATTGACTCTTATTCTTCCTCTTTTTGTTTGAGTAAGAACTACAATTATTTTTTAAATATATATAATTTAATGATTGAGTGCAACGTTTGTGTCATCCCCCTTTCCTTCTTCCCCATAATACTTTTAGCTATAAAAAAAACAGTGTGAGCTTCTAGTTAAAATAACGTCCATCAGTCCCCCTTTATTGTAGCCTCATTTCTTCCCTTTGTCCAGAATTGACTACACGCCACTGATCTAGATTACAACTTGCTTTCTTACCTAAGACTTGGTAGGCCAAGGTGTAATAGATTTTTTTACACGGTGGTTCTAGCGTATCTCTTTAAAAATAATTACTGTTACCTTAGGCTAGCTAGACTAATTTCTGGGCAGCCCGAGTGTGCATGAAGACGTGTAACATTTAAAAAAATACATTAATATAATGAACTGAAAATTGATATAAAGTAACTCCAACTAAAATGTATGCATGGATTAGTTCTCCTTTATTACATCCATTATTATAAAAATAAATCAAGACTTTTTTCTACATTAATTTTTAGAAGTAAATAGTTTCATAGAAACCTTACACACCTTCTGATGTGATGTTGGAATTGTCAGCCCCGATGACTATGCTCTCATTTCCTCTAGGGTTCATCTGTGTAGAAGATTCATGAAGTCCTTCAGTTGAAATTTTATGGTAAGCCTTAGTTAGAATGGGCAGTTCAGAAATGTCGAATACCATACTTGATAATACAGTCGTAGTAAAATTTGTTATATCATTGAGATTACTAGATTCGAGGTTTTCATCTCTTATGAAATCACTGGCTATCGTTGATGTTTCTGTATAATCTTTTTCCGTATAGCTGGTTGAACATGTATTTTTAAATATGTTATTGAAAGGGACAGAACTTTCACTAATCTTTTTTTGTCTACGGTAATCCACTGACTTTGAAGAGGATCCTATATGTATGTTTGCTAATTTGCTTAGAACCTTTACTACTTCTTCTTGCATAAATAAAGATGACTCCTGCCCAACAACAGTTTCACGTTTAAATATGTTTTTGGAAATGCCTACATTGACATTTGGAATTGATTCTGTTATAGTTGTGGGAAAGGTGGAATGCTTACCGTCGTATGAATAAATAATTCTAAATTTTTTAAATGTTTCTTTTGATTTATTGTTTGGCACTGAAACCGAGCTATAGGATAAATTTGAATTTTTAATAAATGAATCCATATTACTTGAAATTGTTGATGGAAATATTTCCTTTTCAGAAATACCTAGTTCTATTTTTGTTGGCTCTTCTTTTGCAATCTTTTTTAAAATTTGACTTTCATTCATTTTCATTGAAAAAATAGTATTTGGGTGGTCAAATTTTGCAATCATATTGTTAACAGAAACATTATCATATTGATAAAGAGTATTTATGTTTGAATTACTTAAAAATACTTTGCCTTTAAAACGTTCATTAATGTCATGATTTAGTTGCAAAGAATTTTGTTTTGACCCTAAAAAAGAGTCGATAGTATTAATATTGAAAAAGCTTTCATTACTATTTTTTATTTGAAATATATTTATATTTTGTAAATTCATTGTTTGTTTGCTATCTATGTAATCTAGTGGTATGCCAGAACCTTGAGTCAGTTCTACTGGCGTCCGTTTATGGATTGGATAAATGGTTCGATAATTGGGTGTGTGTTCGTGATCAAAATTGTGTTTCAAGTTTGAATTAACATTTATCATTTCATCATTTTCTTTCAAACTAATAACCGAATCTTCTAAAGTATTTTCCAAAAATCCATTTGAATAAATTCCAGTTTTCCGTTCACTCGATTTTGTCTCCTGTGTTGAAAGAGAATCTATGTCTAAACTTTCTTTTTTGAAACTGGCGTTCAATGCACTTTGACTATCACTACCAATTTTTTGGGTGTTATTATAATGAGTATTTAAAGTAACCTCTATAATTTTATAATCTCTGGACCTAGTTTTAATGGGTTTTTTTCTCTGTACTGTAACGTGTGTAGACATTTTCGTCTTTTCAGAAGACAAATTTAGGGGATTATCGGAAACTATTGGATCTGATACATAGCCCATAACATTTATTTGTGGTAGCTTGATGTAAATAATTTCTTCACTAGAGTTTGAAATGTTTTGTAATTGTATGGGGAAATTCTTCCCATTTTTAAATTTGGTTAAGTTTATACTTAAACTTAAATGATTAGGCTTACTGTTGTTTCCCACGGAGTTGTTATTTATAATGTCAAAATATGTTACTCCAAATGTATAATTTTTATTATGGTTTGATTTTTTTTTAATTTCAGTTGTATGGTTAACATTATCACTGTTAAATTTAAGAAAAGTTACTCCTCTAGGACTTTCTTTCACATTGTCTAATAACTCACTTGTATACATATTAGTTGACATTAAACCGATGAAACTGTCAGCAACCTTGTTTAAAGGCAATTCTACAGTTATAGGCAGCGTTTCATTAAATTCAAAAGTGTTATTTATAAACATATAGTTAAATAACGTAGTATTGACCACAAAAGTATTTGGCGTTTCTGTTGATGGTTTTTCATATTTTTCTGAAGTTAAATGTAATAATTTGAATGTTTCTAACGTTGACAGCTTTTTTGTTTCATGTATGCTAGAATTTTTTTCTATATTGCAGCAATTTCCTGTTTTGAATTCTGTAGGCATATTCAATGTAGTTTTTGAACCACTAATGGAAAATTTTTTTGAATAACCTGTTTGATTAAACACTTCAGTTGTTTCTATTTGTGATCTAGCTATGATCATATCATGAAACTGGTTTATTTCCAATTCAGTTCTATTTAATACGGCTTTTAAACTTTTTAAGCTAGGAACATGTTTAGGTGTTGTATCACCATAGTGAACTGTATCCTTGTGTTTTATTGTAAATATACGATTTGCCACAGTTAGTTCATTAAACGTACTTGAGTTAATACTGCTATTAGAATCTATTTTATCGTTATTGTTTATTAAAATTGAAGAAGAGGTTGTAAAAGATATAGTTTGAAATCTTCCAACATTTCTAGAACGGTTTTTATTTAGATTAGTTGATGTATTTGGTCTATTTTGTGTAATTTCTTTTTGGATGCTATTATTAACTTGAAATATTGAATATATATTGGGAACGTCTACTTTAGACATGGTAATATGAAAGTTTGGATCACCAAACTCTTTTTTACCGGTATTTGGCTCTTCCAAAACAATGTGCTCTGATTTGCTTTCGTCTTTCACTTGTGTACTTTTGAGAGGCAGATTTGGTTTTGGTCGTAGTGGTCGACCAATCCCAGAGTTTGATCGAACAGGAAGTAAAGTGACAATAGGAGAGGCAGAGGCAGAGAGTAATAATATATTGTCTTTTGAAATAATGCTATGATTTAGTGCTGTTGTTTGATCTACCTTATGTTGATTCTGATATGTTTCTTCATTTAATATTGAACTGTGTGTTTTCATTTCATTAACATGTGTTCCAGTGTAACTTGGGAGGGAGACGTTATTTTGTTGTTGAATGTGTTCTCCAGATATAAACAAAAGCTGTTTGACCTTACTATTGTCTGGTATTAAATCAAAATTTTTAGATTTATTTATTTCTACCCCCAAAAAATATGATATTATACTTTTGGGGGTTGATGTTTCTGCAACATATTCTAATTTTGAACTGTTTCTAGGATTTTCTAAAAATAATTCATCTGTGAAATTATATGTGCGAAGATTATCATGAATTGAAGATTCAACCTTCGTTAATATGCTCGTACTTACTGTATCTGGTGTATTTTCATTGTTTTCATTTTTCTTTGATAAATATAATTTATGTGTGTCAGTATTTGTAGGGGGTGAATTGGGACTTAAGAGTGCGTCCACATTTTGAAAGTGTTGTAAAAGAGATAGTTTTGGTAGAGTAAACATGCTGTATAATGAATCTCTACTTACACTTACGTTATTAACTGAAGTATGTTTAATGTTATGTTCAGAGTGTGGTGGTGATTCTGATGATGGATTATAAGTAGAGTTGAAATTTAAACTAGTTACTGAATCTTGACTAGAAAAGTTTATGATTTTTCTGTCAAGGTTATCATTTATATATTTTTCATCTGTTTTCTCAGAGAGGATTCTATCAAGGGACACTATTGTCCTCTGAGTAAAGTATGTTGTACTGTTTACAGGTTTCACATTTTGTAATGTTTCATTACTATTACTTATATCAACTGAGCTTGGGAGAACATCCTCTATTTCTGCAGTATATTTGGACATTTCATTATTCTTATTCATTCCAAATTTATTTTTATAATCCCAAATAATGGGCTTCCATGGTTCTTCAGTGCTTGTAGTCAACATTTGGGGATTTATCGATTTATTTTTTATGTTTGTGTATTCATCATCATCAATTACTGTTTTATTACTTTGTGTCGCATAAGAATTATCTAAATGGGTAATTTGATCTTCGATGGGTATTTTCAAAGGTATATTTTTCTTTAAATAATCAGGTTCAAATCCATTGGACATGAAACTTGAAATATTATTGTGTCCATAGCGACTGTTATATGTATTTGTTCGAAGCGCTATTGGATCTGTTGTTATTCTTGGTGAATTGTTTATTTTAGTTCCATCTCGTGTTTGAATCACACTTATACCTATTTCGCTATTGTCAATTCCTGCTATTGGTGCTATATTTATTCCTAATGAAAGAATTTGATCATTTGTGTGTGGGTAGGATATTATTGCTTCGCCAATTCTTTTGTTTAATTGTAAATTTGAATCAATCTGTGCTTGACTGTTAACTTGGTCTATTTTTGTAGTTTTTCTTTGTAAACCTAAAGTCTTAAAACTATACGATTCTGTACTATATTTTGGAATTGTAATATCAAGAGAAAATAAAGATGTTGCATAGACACTTGATTGTTCCTGCTCTCCTAAATACTCTTTGCTTTGTGAATCAAAAGAACTGTTTACCTTAACATTTTCCTTTAATGTAACATTGTTGTTTATTTTTATGCCAATTATTGTCCTGTTTGTTAATCCAGCTGATGTTACAAAATGGTTTTCTGTTGAGTTCATTACACCTTCCGTTGATTCTTTTAGTGTGTAAAAGCGTTTTATGTCTTGTGAACTATTTTTAAATGTATCAACTTTATTTGAAAAATCTTTCCCGTCTTTAGCAATTACTTCAATTTTTGGAGTTTCTAAATTTTGTTTAAGATTTAAAATTTCCTCACTATACAGATTCTCATTACTATTTTTATCAAAATTGTTATTTTTTTCAACAGCAGTACTAGTTTTTCTCAGTATGGTATTATTTCTTTCATTATTACTGTATTTATCAGAAACTTCTCTCATTGGTGTAATTTCTCCCTTGAAAGATCCCTTGATTAATTGGGGGATTCTATCTTCATTAAAATAAGTATTATTATTGAATGAATCTACTTCTGGACTCTCCGTTGGGAAAAGTGAATTGTTTGGTGACGAAGATGTTTTTAGAAACATAGGCCTATCTTTTTTAATTTTCAGTGTTTTGTTTTTTAAATGTGTGTCAGGCTGGCTGTCATAATTATTTACTCTTCTGTGGGGTGAGGTTAAATTTGGTTCATCCTCCATACAACCTGATACAAATGAATAAACAATATTTCATATTAGAGATCTAGTTATAAAACTGAAATTTATTTCAACACATACTTATATAACGGTTATCTTATATATTTGTAGTTTAAATTTAGTCAAAATATGGTTTATATTTAATTATTCATACAAACATTAAAAGATCCACGTGGAATATTTAAAGCTGTTAAATGCATAGATTAAACCATAAGGTCCTAAGCTTTTGTTGTGTGTTGCAAAATAAGGAAGTATAAAACAAAACAATGCAGGCCTATACATGTTCCTTGATCAGGTTGTTCAAGGGCTAAAACACTGATCCTGGAGGCCGGGCTAGACCTCCGAACAGGCATTTTCTTTGCTATTTGAATTACATTATATATTTTTTATAATTTATTACCTCATACAAAAGGTATTAAAAATACTCACGTTTAATGATTATGCTGTTTTCATCAATTTGGAAAGTCATTAAAGTATTTGATTTTAGAAATCTGGCTTCCCTAAGTATAACTTCTTTGGCAATTTCTTCAATGTTTCCAATGGATTTGCTGAAATAGTTGTAATAAGATAATTTCCATTATTTAGAAAAAAAGTAGCTTTCCACCTACACTACTCCTTAAAATGGGCCGTTAAAATTTTGTGGGGATATAATGTCAGTATTACTACTAAAATAAATAGTAAATACATTTTAAAATAAATAATATTTTACTACAACCTATGATGATGATGATTATGATGATGATGATAATAACTTCCTTTATTATAGTACTGGCCAACAGTCGTGAGACCTATGACAGGCCAGCACTGAAAAGTACACAAGTACCTTAAAAATATATATGAAAACAAAATAAAATAAACAATCAGAGTTAAATGATTATATATACTGATGAATAGTTACGAAAAAAATGGGAAATAATAATGATAAGAATAAAAATAGCAATAATAAAGAATAACTAAAGAGTATTAAAGCATAAGTATTTAAAAAGCTGTAACAATAAGCAAAAAATAAATCAGAATAGTGTAAATATAAATAGTAGAGACAGATCATCTACATGATAAATTAATTATAAGGGAGTTCCTTAAATAACTCTCCAAGTTTGGCTTTTCTTTTATGATAAAAGTTGAACCCAATAATGATAATTATACTAATAATAAATTAATTATTTAATTAGTAGTAATAATTATAAATATTTTGTTTCATATTGAGGTATCTACTTAAATCTAGTTGGAGAGTAATGATCCCTTTAAAGTATCAATTACTATATAAAAACCCAGACTTATAAACAACGTTTTTAGACACACATTTGCTCGAGATGTTGTAAGTAGTTGAGTGAGTGCGTGGTTCCAATGAGATGTGCCAGCATGATAGTTTTTTAGATCCTCAGTTTTTACTACAGAAATAATTTATTAAAGTAATGAAGCCTGAATTGATATGGTTAATTTCTAATGGACACATAATTACTTAATATTAGATGACACATATTTATTGATTACATATATACTTAATTACGCCGTTCCCTTAAGGGGTAGGCAAGAAACTCTGCATTTAGCTAAAAAAAACTACAACTCCGTACTTAATCCAACCTCACTAACTTTCTCCACGCTTCCCTATCCTTGCATACTTCCTTCTCTTCAACAACATCCGTACACCGAGTAATACATGCTCTTTCATTATTAATGCTATGAATGTCTCTCTTTTTCACACACTCGTCTACAACATTAAGCAGTAGCATAGCTATGGAGGGGGTGGGGGCGGAGAGTTGGTCCACCCCGGGCGGCACTTTTGGTTAACTGCAACGAAAAGAAAAGTTTTTTCCTCTTCTGGGGAAGTACAAGACGTCAGACGCAATTTTATTATTTACAACTAGTATTTACTACTAAAATAAATAAAAATGTAAATACTTAACAAAACACTTAAACTTCCCTATCAAACTTTGATTAAAATTTTTTAGAAAAAAAAAAGTACTGAGCTTTGATTTCTTAAATGTATGTATATAATATATTTATAAATTGCGCGGACACC
>CABFWB010005376.1:25209-45656 GCA_902151455.1 Timema bartmani | reverse complement strand
AAAACCACCCCCAGTTCACCCGACCGAGATTCGAACCTCGATCTCCCCGTCTTCGGCGGTCGAGCTCAACACGACTAGCGTGTTAGCCAACTACGCCACCGAGGCGGGTTTTTCTTACTGAAACGTGCAGACTAAAATACTCTTTGTCGCTAGGCCTTCACTGTATTTCACAATTGAATAGTGATTGGGGAGGGAATAACTTCGTCATTAATTCATTTTGAATATCTATCTATTAATTTACCAGGTACTTTCATAAAGAAATACATATACAAAAGTAATGAGTGCTTACAGCAGTTATCTAATTTTCAACGTTGGCTAGCAACAGTTTTTTTAACGAGTAATTTCTCTCAGTACTATAATAATATTACATGTATATGACCAAAAAAACACAACAAAGTTGTGATACAGTGATAGGCATAGGCAACAATGCTTGGTAAAGTTTTTTTATAAAGATATTTTACTACAGATTGGAAATTTAATAAACATTTATGTTGATGGTTGCAAACTAGAGAACTGTTTTTTTTCCCCCCTATTTAAAAGTGTTGTTCAAATATCACTGCGATTAAATACATTAAAATAGACTATCCATAACATTTCACAATCTAAAATAGTATGAAAGAACAAAATCACTAATTAGGATATATTAAAAGCTTATCTTATATATTCATGCAAAGTTTGGTGGAAATAACCAATAGTTTTAATCAAACCCCCCTAACCCATTTGGTAATTCTCAAAGCTACTATATTATATTAGTAATGCCTCTAAGGAAGAGTTATAGATATAATATTATGTATATAATTTTCAAAATTGTATATAAGCTAAACAATTTTCAAGATAGTAACTAACGTCTTTGACGTAGCAAATGCGACCCTCAGGAACAAAACTGGTATATACTCTAAATGACGTTCTATAGGTATTGTGAGCTTTTCCTTGTAATCAGATTTTTAAAAATAAAGAACTACTGAATAGTTAGTCAAATTATGCCTTTCTTTATATATTTTAAAATATTCCAGGTTTGTTTTAAGCAGTTACCTATATAGTATAGCAGCTCAAGATGACGCGAACTTTCACGAGTCTTACTATGTTAGTTTTATATTATAAAAAAACCAAAATACTTTATTTATTTTTAATTTGGTATCTCCCTAAAATATTAAACCGGAAGAAGGTAAATAGTAACAATAAGGTGTCCTGGTGGGTACCTATGTGGGCCAGGGGTTGAGTGAGATCCAAAAGTTTTTCCAAATATTAAGAGTGGATATCACTGATTTTAGATATTTATCTACATGTAAATGTAATATTGACTAAATGTTTATGTGGATGGGATGCTGTGACGTTACTCTAGTTTTCAACGCTAACTATGCTGTGCTCTTCAAGACCAGGCAGTGTACATAATCTTCCCACTCTGCGCAACTTCAAAACGCCATCAAACATAGAGCGGAGGTGCTACTAGCCCAGAGTTTGTTGTTTTTTTTTCAAAAATAAATTTGAATTATTCTTAAATATTCTTCAACATAATATACCCATGAAAAATGAAAATTTCTAAAAATACAACTTTTCTATATTTTAAACTTTTTTTTAAAAGCTCATCTAAAAGATATCTATTTCAGACTTCACAGATGTTAATGACTGTTTCTCGAGTCCAAATACAATTATTGTATTTCCCACACTATTGGAACGGGACTTAGGACGTGATGGATTGGGAATGATTTTTAAAATATGGTAGTATAGGCCTATGTTGCTTTACTGAATTCATCAGTGAATGCTATATGACACAACATGCTTATTTCATAGAAACAATAATGTTCATTTTAAAAATACATTATTATTATTAGCACAGCGTCTTACTACTTGTTTAGGTTATACGCATATGGAATAATTACTCTGATTAAAAAGGTGGAATTTATATTAAGTGCAGCCGCATTTACGTGGAGAGAGATAGTGGATAACCATTTCAGAAAAAAACCTCTGTACACCCGACCAAGGTTCGAACCCTGATATCCCTATCAATCTAGTCCATTGCGAGAGTGACGCCTTAGACAATATGGCCACATAAGCAGGTATTTATGATGTTCCTTTAGCGAGTGCTAGTTCCCGTTCCCACGGTAAGCATGCAAGTGTGTCAGTCAAGGACTGTAACGAGATGCAACTTCAGTCCTGTGAAATGTGTCAAGGACTGTACCGAGATGCAACTCCAGTCCTGTGAAATGTGTCAAGGACTGTACCAAGATGCAACTCCAGCCCTGTGAAATGTGTCAAGGACTGTAACGAGATGCAACTCCAGTCCTGTGAAACGTGTCAAGGACTGTAACGAGATGCAACTCCAGCCCTGTGAAATGTGTCAAGGACTGTACCGAGATGCAACTCCAGCCCTGTGAAATGTGTCAAGGACTGTACCGAGATGCAACTCCAGCCCTGTGAAATGTGTCAGCCAAGGACTGTACCGAGATGCAACTCCAGCCCTGTGAAATGTGTCAGTCAAGGACTGTACCGAGATGCAACTCCAGCCCTGTGAAATGTGTCANGTCAAGGACTGTACCGAGATGCAACTCCAGCCCTGTGAAATGTGTCAGTCAAGGACTGTACCGAGATGCAACTCCAGCCCTGTGAAATGTGTCAAGGACTGTACCGAGATGCAACTCAAGCCCTGTTGAAGTTGATCAGTGTTGAGATGAACAGTGTCCTGTGCATGTGTGCAGGTGTGGAGGGGGGCAGACCAGTAATAAGATGAAACTCGGCTCTCGCTCCAAACAAGTCGAGTGGTCCAGTAATAGTGTTGTGCAACAACAGTCGCTAGGGGCGCAAATGATAGGGTTCGTAGCGTCTCTGACGAGGGGGCGATAGAGGGAGGGAATACTGTGGTTACATCACTAGTATGAACAGGGTGAGGAGATTAAGGGGCTACGTGTGTTGCTTCACTAGTATGAACACGGCCAGGAGATGAAGGGGCTACGTGCGTTGCTTCACTAGTATGAACACGGCCAGGAGATGAAGGGGCTACGTGTGTTGCTTCACTAGTATGAACACGGTCAGAAGATGAAGGGGCTATGTGTGTTGCTTCACTAGTATGAACACGACCAGGAGATGAAGGGACTATGTGTGTTGCTTCACTAGTATGAACACGGCCAGGAGATTAAGGGGCTACGTGCGTTGCTTCACTAGTATGAACACGGGAATATGATAGAGCCGGTACATCAAACAAAATTAAGTTAAGAGAATAGTCACCAAATCAAACGGCTCTACCACAAGTAGCCTACAGTTCTCTGTAGTCGTGGACTAGTTTGTATAAAGCTGTACAAGGATGTAGGGAGGTTGTTCAGTTTGTATAAAGCTATACAAGGATGTAGGGAGGTTGTTCAGTTTGTATAAAGCTGTACAAGGATGTAGGGAGGTTGTTCAGTTTGTATAAAGCTGTACGAAAGTTCACCAATTTATGAATGTTGTACTATATAACATTTCAGGATATACATATATATTTAATGGCGTTCGCGCACCTTCTAAACACAAAACTTTGCACTTATATGATTCACAAAGTCACTTAAAATATTGTCAAACAATGAAAATTGTAATAGAAAGAATAATAAATATATTAATCTCCACACCTAATCCCAGTGCCAAAATATTTAGTAGCTAATTTATAATTTTATTTTCGATTAGTTTATCTTAGAAATACTTTTTCTGGCTGCTAGCAGAATATTATCTTATTCAAACAAACAGGAAGAGAAGGAGAAACTTGAATGAAGTGCACAGAGATTTGCTGATACAGGAGCTGACCATGCCAGGTCAAAATATGGAGTAGTAACCTCTAAGCAGACAATTGCCAGACGGGTAACAGAGTCAGCACTTATATGAGTATTCGATACACCTCATGGGATCGAACCACGATCCACTAGATGGTTAAATAGGCCTTACTCAACACTCCTTCATGGGAACGGATGTCAATAAGGTGTGAAACTCGTTGCGAGTCTTATTTAATTATTCTCATTAAAAGGAATCTGTACTATAATTATAGCCTGTAAAGTAATGGTTTCGCCAAGTGAAGGTAAGACAGTCACAGAAGGGTACTCTGGGACTGGGAGCAGCCCCTCCCCTCCCCTCTCCAATCAAATGACCAGATGTAATTAAAACATACTAGATGAGCGGCGTCGATTGTGTCTGGCTCTAAACAAGAGACAAAGCCTTTTAATGAAGAGCTGCGAGATGGAGTTGGCGATAGGGGCCGACTGTTAATTACCTGTTAATAGGCAGTGTTATGTTATCGAGGTTAATATCTGGCCGGGCGGTTGGCAGCCGTGCACGACTACCGGAACAAGTTTACGAGGGAGACGCAATCGTGACGCAATCAGGACAACGCTTGTCACAAGAGCTTAGGGTGAACCAGACAGATGTTGGCTACATTTCCTTTCAGTGAACCTCGCTGCGCCTGTCAGTTTGAGTCAATCGCCCCCTTGCATGGATACAGGAGGGTTCATTAGATACAGGTGTGCGAGGGTCTGTTTTTAAATGTGAAGTCAAAGAGAAGTTTGGAACATGTGAAGATGAAGTCGAATAAAAGCTTGAAACATGTGAGGTTGGAGAGAAGCTTTGAACATGTGAGGTTGGAGAGAAGCTAGGAACATGTGAGGTTGGAGGAAAGCTTGGAACATGTGAGGTTGGAGAGAAGTTTGTAACATGTGAGGTTGGAGAGAAGTTTGGAACATGTGAGGTTGGAGAGAAGTTTGGAACATGTGAGGTTGGAGGAAAGCTTGGAACATGTGAGGTTGGAGAGAAGCTAGGAACATGTGAGGTTGAATAGAAGTTTGTAACATGTGAGGTTGGAGAGAAGTTTGGAACATGTGAGGTTGGAGAGAAGTTTGGAACATGTGAGGTTGGAGAGAAGTTTGGAACATATGAGGTTGGAGAGAAGCTAGGAACATGTGAGGTCGAATAGAAGTTTGTAACATTTGAGGTTGGAGAGAAGCTAGGAACATGTGAGGTTGGAGAGAAGTTTGTAACATGTGAGGTTGGAGAGAAGCTTATGAACATGTGAGGTTGGAGAGAAGCTATGAACATGTGAGGTTGGAGAGAAGTTTGGAACATGTGAGGTTGGAGAGAAGCTAGGAACATGTGAGGTTGAAGTCAAAGAGAAACCTATATCATTCTAAATCAAAGTCTAAAATACATATATTGGCTACATCCCTCGTACTCCAGTTTGTAGAAAGACTAGTCAGTACTAATGTACCGTTGCCCAGGGAAGGCCCGAATGTACCAATCGTACAACCTTCCCGTGGAGGCTCTTTCCACGTTCCGATAAGATGAGAGGATGATTATAGTGAATATGATGGTCTGGAACAAGTGGAGACACTTAAACTCAACTTAAGCCTAACTAACAAAGCCCTCTAGACCCGTGGGATAGGGGATAAATACCCAAAGTACTCTCCGGGAATCAAACCCGCGACTCCTAGACTAGTAACCACTAGACCACAGGGCCGGTTAAAGTACAAGATGAGTTGGTTATACTAAATGTTGTGCTCGTTTTTCACCTTGTACACTCCATTTACCATGAAAGGTAACAATTTACCTTGATGGACTACACTATGACCCTATCTTGTAAGCTATATCATAATGTAATGATTCAAGGTAAGCTTGCTACCGTATGGATCAAACGGATTATATATTCTTCGTATTAGCCATTTCGAATAAGAGAGCTAATACCAAAGGTGCTATGAGAAACTTCTGTACCAAAAATGCACTTGTAGATTCATCAGAGATGATTCCAACGAGTTGTAACATCAAGGACTAAATATTGGATACATATGTTTTAAATGGAATGCAAAGAATGCTCTAAGTACAGATATTTGCATGCTATATTTTATTTGCTTCATACAGTTGGCCGTCACTTCCTACAACTTGTAAGGTATTTTTATATTGAACAAAATGATGCTGGCAATCCTGGTCATAATATGTTTATCTTTTGTTTGATGTATACTTACGATAGGCCTAAAGGTCGGTGTTGAAATAACGACTAGCTTCTGTTCTAAAAATGATTATATGTTGAAATATTCCAACTACATTCATAGCATGTGATATTTTATTTCTTCCTTAGAAATGTTTAGAAGATGCGAGGATTATTTTGTGAGTTTAAGGAGATTTGACCTCTGACCTCAATATATCTTAAGGTCAATCAGTCTAAGATCTCAAACCTGTATAATACACTAGATAGCCGCTTACGGCTACGACAAGGTTCAAATCTCAGCTAGTGCAGAGGTATAGTTATCCACAGGTAATTTATCACTGTGGTTTTTACAACTCATTTTCATGCTTTTGAGGGTGCATTTTACCTAGTTTATTTTACTAACCCCTTCCCCTCATACTATATTATTTTGACACACAAGGGTTTGGGCTATAAGCATATGTGACTACGCTAAAGTGATAGGAATGAGGACGGTTTAATTCATAGAAAATATACCGGCATTTTCGTAGATATAGAAAACCTTATTTTATTAAAAATCACCCTCAGTACACCCAACTGAGATTCAAACTCAAATTTCCCCATCATCAGCATTCCTATAAATGGCAAGAGTGTCGCATTTGACCACCGTAGCTGGTAATAAATAGTTAACGGCGTTACCTACGTGGAGATTTAAAAGCTATTTTGCGAAGCGGGATGCATCTTAACTTGAAGTTACCTAATCAGTCAGTCTACGCGCTATTACACTTATACATCAATGTTCGAATTAGAAAGAGACGGAAGAAAATGAGTATTTCACCTTGAGAGGGCTCTTGTATATGTGTTGATAGCCCTTTCCCTATTCCTCTGACGAGTTTACACACTCACTTTAATATTTGCTCCTTGAAAACATAGACTTGCTTTTTAAAATTACCTTTTTTCTTCTTTCCTATTCTAGATGGACAAATGCTTACATGGACTTTTTTAATCTACATCCTGGCAGGAAGATTCCTACAGGACATTTTCGTGGCCAAGACAAATAACTTAAATTGGAGATTATTTATAAATAATACTTTTACTAAATAAACGACTTAAATATAAAAATAATTATTTTGTGACGCTGTAGGACTATTTTCAGAATTATTTAAGAATTAATGGTTTTTGTTTCAACGTTATATCTTTAAGACTCACTGAATAAAATGTAAATTTATTAACATGGGGAATCCTATTTTGACCTGCCGTGACGTCACATTTAGGCAACGTCAAACATAATGTTATTTACGATCGGGACAAGGGCCAAGGCCATCGATGTTCTCTAAAGTCTGTAACGACCTAATATTGTTGATACATCAGTCAGTGTCTGTTGGGGATCAAAATATTATTTGAAATAAATCTGCAGTCGGTTAATAAAATATCATTATAAGTTTTCATAAAAGAACAAAAGATTAATAGCACAAATAATGTCGCTGTAACGTAGAATCTTCCATCATTTTAACAAAAACCCAAAGGAGCAAAAAATCTAACAAAGACTCCAAATTATATCTCATCCATGTTTCGCGTCTTACCACCCGCTCGGATTACATGCATACTTAAGCTAATAGACCGGGATGAGGAAGAAAGAATTTATATTGAATATAGCTTCATTTATATAAAGGAAGGGTGAAAAACTACCCTAGTTCACCTAGCTGGAATTCAAACCCCGACCTACCCTTCATCGGCTAATAGAGCAGATGAGCCTGACACCATAACCCACGCGTGAGCCGGTGCGAGTAGAAACTCATACTTCCATTTGGTGGTTGCTAAATTAGTTGAATTAAACTAATTAAAACTCACAAACTGAGATTTATGATCATTTGAGAGTGCATGTTTTGTTTGAAAATGGACACCGGGGGAAATACAATTTTCTACTGTAGCTTAGTGGTAAGAGGAAATGTATCAATCGGACCACCGAGAACAAATAAAGACTGTAATAATTACACTTGATATTTTTACAGATATTATAAAAATTTAGGTATTCCCTAGCTTTCGTTTCCACCGAAACCTAAAACCACATTTATTCTCATTATACCACATGGCTGACTCACTCACTGACATTAATGTTCACCCACTTCCAGATGAGCTAGAAACTTAAAATTTGGCAAACTTAGAGCTTCTAGCCTGTAACCTACGGGAAAATTCCAAAAAGGATTAAAAAATTTAATTTCTAACCCACGGGAAAAATTCAAAATGGTGGAGCAACTTTAAAGTCGGTGCGGACCTTTCTTTGTAGGTCTCTTGTTGCTAAACGGTAAGATCTATCAAAATATGGATTGCACCAGCAGCCACGGATTTGGCAATATCACAAGTTTGGTCCTATTACTTTTTGTCGTATCTCCATCGGTTATACCTTAGATAGAGATAGATTTTTTGATTTTAGGTAAATTTTGTACATTTTACACACTTTTTTAAATTTCAAAACAACGTTGAAATTACATTCGTTTACATCCACTTGCAAAGAAAATTCACCGGTGGTTTAGGGGTGGGGCCCCCAACGAGCAAAGCGAGTATATGTCGGAATAAAGTTCCCCTGTAATGAGACTAAAAGCTGTCCGTGTAACTTTTCCGCAATCGTGAGTTGAATGGAGGTCGTGACTGTAGGTGGTTCGGGGAGGAGGTATTGAGAATCAATTGTTCTTCTACCGGGAAACATCGTGCAGTCTTTATAAAAATATATTGATTAACTTGATTTAACAAAAAAAACACTGGTTTACTGGGTGTTAAGGAATCACTTGAGCACGACATTAACTCTAACACTTAGATTAGCATGAAGTGCCCGGATTTGCCCGGTAGAATTAGTTTAGGGTTTGAAATAGTGAAACGGTTAAAATGAGTAAAATTTAATTCCGGTAAAAAAACCAAAATTCAAAAAGGATATTTGAAAAGGGTTAGGAGGGATTAATAGGATAAAAAGGCTAAAAAAGGGCAATAAGTAAAGAAATCGCAAAAGGGGGAAAAAGGGGGAAAATATTAAAATCAATTTTTTTATAATTTTTTAATTCTTTTGAGCTACCCCTTTTATTTTATTAAAAACTGATTAGATTTACTTTTTACCTTTTCACACCTTTTTTAATGGAGTTCTTGGCTATGCCCGGTAGAAATATTTTATGGTAAACCAAATTTAAAAGGGCAAAAAGGGTAAAAATTAAATCTAGTCTTTTTTAAATTGTAAACTATAAGGGAGAAAAAAGATTAAAATCTTAATATTTGAAATCTATAATAGTAAATATTGGAGAAAACGGGTTGGTGGGGCTCAAAATTTCAAAAACTAATAGTAAACAACTACTTCCCATCGTGGTAGAAAATTGAAATTTGGCAGGAAGGGTAGAAGGACAACTGCAGCTAACCCAATTCATCTTAAAATTCGACATTTTTAAGTATAAATTGTTTAAATGGAAAGCAGAGAATGGGGGGTTTACAGTTTCCAAAACTAATATAAACAACTACTTTTCCGTGTGATATAAAACAGAAATTTGACAGGCAGGTATAAACAACAATCCAAATAGCCATACAATTTTCAAGATTTTAAATTGAGAAATAGGAGCTAGTGGGGAAGAGGGTTGGGTAAAATAGAACCTTTTAGATGGTGCAGATTAAATTTACCAGGAATTTAAAGGGATAGCTCCAATAACACGATACATTTTAAATATTTATTATTTATAAAAGGGGCTGGCGAGATGAGGGTTTTTGAGATTTCCAAAACTAAAATAATAAATTACTTTTCAGCGTGTTAAAAGATTGAAATTTGTTAGTTGGGTACAGAAAGGAACCAACCCAAACCAAGGTCTGATATTTAAATTTCAAAATGGAGAAGCATTAAATGGGAAAGTTGGGTTATAAGTTTGACATGTAAGTCTACATACATTCCTGTAGAGCCGAATGACGTATGAACATATTAAACTTTGGAAGCTCTCAAAATCGATACAGCTATTATAGAACACTACCTTTCTCTGTAGTTTATTCCGCTTTTAAATTTTATAGCCTTTTATTTTAATGATATTTAATACTGCACTTTTTAACATTTTTCAATTTTTCCTTACTAGTCCTTTATCCTTGGAATAATTTTTGACTTATTAATTACCTTTTATAAATTGATTTGATTTAATTTTTATTCTTTATAACCTTTCTACTCCGAAATATTTCTCCTGGTCAAAGCCGGATGATTCATGGGAAAAGGTGTATTTTTTTAATTTCATAAAAAGGATATAAAGGATAAATGTGTCAAAACGATAAAATGGGTAAAAGTGATAAAAAGAGTTAAACGTGATAAAAGTACAAAAAGCTTAAAAAGAGTAAAAATGTTAAAAAGGGTAAATGGGGGTAGAAGGCATAAAACGTGAAAAAGGGCTAAAATGGTTAAACGTACCCAAAGGGCAGATAGTTTAAAAAGAAGGGTAAAAGGGGTGGATTAAAATTGGTAAGAAAATGCTGAAAACTTATTTATATTTGCTTTTTTACTCTTTTTTCCTCTTTTGCACTTTTTATACCTTTCTACCCTTTTTTCCCTTATTGCCCCTTTTAGGCTTTTAATCTCTTTTTACCCTTTTTACTTACCTTTTTTAAAAACAATATTAGTCTTACTCCTTATTCTTTTTGCCCCTTTTTTTAACCTTTTACTATTTCTACCCCTAACTATTATAACGTGCAAAGCGTGGTTCTTCATTCCAGTAAGATATGTATATAGTACCAAAAATAATAACATTACTCTAAAAAAAGTATGATGATGATAATAATAATAATAGTAATAATAATATGAATGTAATAGCTATGAGTGACTATAGCTACTGGTTCCCACTAGTGGCGTGTTAGTAAAGCAGTATAACAGCTAGTGTTCCCTGTCGTGTGCACGAGTGTGAAGGCTCCCTAGCATGTCACGTGTTAGTAAAGCAGTATAACAGCTAGTGTTCCCTGTCGTGTGCACGAGTGTGAAGGCTCCCTAGCATGTCGCGTGTTTAAGACCTGCGTGAGATGTCTGTAATCACCCCTAAATAACTACCATCACTCAATCAAGTGACACTAAGACCGCCCACTTGTCCTTCTGTAGACACAACTTTATTATGGATAGAGAATGACTAAAACAACCGGGATATTTTTATATACGGCCTATTACTACCCATCCGTCATACACACATTTAATTACAATATTGAGGTAGAGGAGAGGAAGTGTACCCAGCATTTGATTGGTGGGAGAAAGTTAAACTCATCATCAACTGTGTCCAGCTTGTGGCCAGGTCAGTTTATTAAAATGCCTCCATCTTCCTCCTTTAATCACCTCCATTCCTCGTCTCTTATTTGCACAATTTCTATCATCAGCTCCTCCCATTTCTTTATTGGCCTCCCCTGCGGTATTTTTCATATATACTTAATTTCCAACATTTTTTTCAGCATCCTCTCTTTTTCCATCCTCATTACATGTCCATACCATCTCAGTTCTTGCTTCCTCTACTGTCTCATGTACTCCAACATCCTCATTACATGCCCATACCATCTCAGTCTTACTTCCTCTACTATATCATGTACTCCCTGTACTCCAACTCTTTCCCAGATGACTTCATTCCTACTTGTTTCTCCTCATGACAGCTAACAAGCTCCTCACAAACTTCATTCATCCACTTTCCTAGTCTCTCTTACATTCACTGTCCATGTTTCTGCTGTATATGTGAGAGTGGGTACAAAGTATGCCCTGTACAAGACATCCTTACACATCAAAGGCACTTCCCTTCTCCATAGCAGGTCTCTTACGTACCTATAGAACAACTCTCCATAGCAGGTCTCTTACACACCTATAGAACAATCTCTCCATAGCAGGTCTCTTACACACCTATAGAACAACTCTCTATAGCAGGTCTCTTACACACCTATAGAACAACTCTCTCTGCTGTCCTCTTATTAAATCCTCTCTACTTCCACTTTTTTCCTCAATCACGCTTCCAAGATATTTAAACTATTTAGATTAAAACAACCTCAGCGCATCCAACCAGGACTCGAAACGAGATATCCCCATAGCGTGCCAATCAAACTAGACAAGCTTGACGTTTGGTACTATTTGGCATGTGAAATAACCCTTGAAGGTATGTGAAAAATAAACTTTCCCGGCCAAAATTGGTAGGCTCTTTCGCTGTCTTTTAAAGAAATTATCACGTGCTGATATAATCAGTAGGTTCAGAAAGTGCACGTTAAATACCTCAGATAAATAACTAAATGGCAGGATGATCTAGTGTAATTTATTAGTGACGTAAAGGTCTAGTTTCGAATCCCGGCTGATGCCCTTCCCCCTTTAGAAACCCCCTCCTATTCCCTTTTAAATTTACCCACAAAATCTGATGCTTGGTGCTATCTCTCTGTGTGGCTATCATTATTTAACTTTCAAATCTCTTGGGTGATCACAACTTTAACAAACACAGATTCTTGTCAACGGAATCATGGGAACTCTCGCCGTCAAACCCAACACACTCCTCATTTACCGAGTACTTCTTATATTTTTATCTCTTCTTTATCTTTCCCTCGCATATTTTTTTGGTTTCTTTCTTACAACTCTTTCATCAATGACGACAAGATACTCTTTAATCTACTAAATGTGAGTGCTTTTTTTCCTAAACGGTGGGTGTATTTCCTGCTCATCTTACCTCCCTCGGAGTTCGGCCACACTGACGAGCGATTAACAGATAGCTCTCGATAGTTGTTGATGAGGAGGCAATGATTCGAATCTTGGCTCAGTGAACTGAGGGTAGTTTTTAACAAGTGATTTATTGTTGTGGTTTTCTCATCCTCTCCCCACGCTAATGGTGAATCTTATTTGTAGAGGCCAACTTTGATTATAATATTGAAGTATTTTAACATATACATTATATAATATATATAGTTATGGTTTATAATCTAACCAATTAAATTATGCCGTTAGTAGCAAGTGTGCTAAACCTATCGAAATTAATAAAAATGTCAAAATGAAAAGTTTTCCTAGCACTCAATGAACCAACACACAATAATATTGTCTAGCGCCTGTAAACTAGATTGTACCGGCTGTCTGGCCACCTCTCATTACAACCAATGTGTTCTATTTTATATTTTAGTCGCTCGCTCCAGTCTGGCCACCTCTCATTACAACCAATGTGTTCTATTTTATATTTTAGTCACTCGCTCCAGTCTGGCCTCCTCTCATTACAACCCATGTGTTCTATTTTATATTTTAGTCGCTCGCTCGTCCAGTCTGGCCACCTCTCATTACAACCAATGTGTTCTAATTTATATTTTAGTCGCTTGCTCCAGTCTGGCCACCTCTCATTACAACCCATGTGTTCTATTTTATATTTTAGTCACTCACTCGTCCAGTCTGGCCGCCTCTCATTACAACCAATGTGTTATATTTTATATTTTAGTCACTCACTCGTCCAGTCTGGCCATCTCTCATTACAACCCATGTGTTCTATTTTATATTTTAGTCACTCACTCGTCCAGTCTGGCCATCTCTCATTACAACCAATGTGTTCTATTTTATATTTTAGTCACTCACTCGTCCAGTCTGGCCGCACCCTTCCACCCGCACCCTGCTAGCGTTATCTAAACGCACGAACCCTGTAAAAAGCACTAAGACGCGGTGGAATATGATAGGTCACATGTTCTCACGTGAACACGTGAATGTGTTACACTCCCCACGGACCCGATAACTCACCTCTCCAAGCCTCGAGCCACGGACCATCAACGTGATGATTACCAACCTGACCATACAGGCGAGTCCAACACGAAGATTGAACGGTGACGACACCCCCTCTCTCCAATAACCGTGACAAACAGCAACACCCAACTCTAATCAGATTTCACCTCCTCTCTCTCTCTCTCTCTCGGAGAGTTGGGAGATTCAGGGACACACAACTCCACACTAAGTACTAGACGAGTATTATTAGCAAGAGCACCTCTTGATTAGAATCCAAACAACACTTTCTGGTCAAACAAACCGACCCTCAAGTGCTCGACCAGAACTTACATCAAACTCACCGAGGTCGCAGACCATCTGGATGGTCCAATGATCACTCTCGCAAGATACTGGACTGACAGCTACGGGGAGGCTGGGGTTAGAGTCTCGGAGAAAGTGTTGTGATCGTAAACATTGAATTATTGTAGAGCTTGACTTTGTATGTAGCCCCGAACTTTGTGCTCCTCCAATTGTCCGCCAGTCCCCATGTACATGTACCTGTGTATGTAGCCCCGAACTTTTTGCTCCTCCAATTGTCCGCCAGTCCCCATGTACAGTACCTGTGTATGTAGCCTTTGTCTACCTTGCATTATTACACTACAGCAGAGTCGGCAATCTTTTAGGTGCCCTGATCGACTTTTACTTTTATCAAAGGTCCCGTGATAACCCTTTGTTTCCCCACTCTACTTTTAATTCTTAGGGCTCTTAGTACGTCTGGTTCTAGCTGTATTGTCTATCTAAGCCAGGTGTTATCCAGGTGTGTAGGACGGGCTCTTAGGACGTCTGGTTCTAGCTGTATTGTCTATCTAAGCCAGGTGTTATCCAGGGTGTAGGACGGGTTCTTAGGACGTCTGGTTCTAGCTGTATTGTCTATCTAAGCTAGATGTTATCCGTGGGGTAGGGCCAGGTTTAATTGTCAAGTGAACTAACCTGGGTAGTTCAGTTGCTCAA
This sequence comes from Timema bartmani, assembly GCA_902151455.1. Taxonomy (NCBI): domain Eukaryota; kingdom Metazoa; phylum Arthropoda; class Insecta; order Phasmatodea; family Timematidae; genus Timema; species Timema bartmani. The sequence goes on along the minus strand of CABFWB010005376.1, from coordinate 31,053 downwards.
GCGGCGAGCTCGTTGATCCTAGTCTCCTGATATGAAGTGTCTATCATATGACAGGGTCTTCACAAGTAAATATCGCCTCGTATAATTATTTTAGCCACAAAGATAGTATCTACACGCTACACCAAAAGGACACAAGTTTTAGTTCCTAGTGACGACCAATTTTCCGTAAGGGATGTTTTCTGACAGTTCGCAATAGTTGGCTATAGTCCTCCCTGATGTCTGAGTGATTCGATAGTCTATCTAAAGACCAGAGGGACACCAGTTTGATCCCAAGGCGTTCCGAGCATAAGGTGGTATTCTGATACAGGATCATAACGTTAGTCAAATATTTTATTTAGCTAGTCTGTACGAAGTTTTGAGGATACAGCCCTAACTTTAGACAGAAAGAATTAAATTAACAGAATTATTTTTTGTTGAAAAACATTTTACCACGCATCCGAACTAACAGCATACTTGTGAAATTGAGTTAGGAAATAAAGAATGAAGAATTAAATGGAAATGTACCAGCATTTTCGTGGAGGTAGTGTGGGAAGTTATTCAGGAAAAACCCTTCATTCAATCTTGTCAGAGCTAAATCCCCCCTCCAATCCCTGTAACTGCAAACCAGACCAGATGAGACAGGTTGCTTGTTCACTGGTGCGAATATATATCTAAAATAATAAAGTAAAACACGGTTTTAGAGGGTTGTCCTTCGTACCCCGTCACTCGATTGTTTACATCAACTGTGAGATAGATCTCCAGAACACAGCTCCAGCTATCTTGATCGGAGGGAAGTGTGTTGTATAACACCTCCAGTGTGTGAGTTCCCACGATGCGTGGTACTGTCTGCGCGTGGGAGGAGGCATGTAAGGTGGAGGCCTCACGCACTAAGAGGCCTATCATTACACAAGTTACCCCGTAAAACGCACATCAAGGGTACAATGGAATGACCGTACGATGATCATAGCGTGTTGAGACTAGGCCCTATAGCAAGATTTTAAATAAATAAAAAGTACCAGTTTTATTTGGGAACGTCTTGTAACCAGTTAGGACTATCCGGTTATTTACACTAACAAATTAGGACTGTTTAAGGTAGAATTGAGAGGAAATGTAACCGAATTTTCGTGAAAAGAGAGCTATAAACTATTTATGAAAGACCGCCCTCAATACAACCAGCTGGAGATTATAATCATGACCCCCCCATCACCTGGAAGCCAGACTAAATGAGGCTTACACCTTAACCTTCATGCTCATCAATGCCACTATATATTTACCCTTAAAGAAATGTCAGTGTTGATGCCAGGTTGTCAAACTCGACTGCTTCTGAAAACTTATTGGCGTATGAATACATGAAAGTAGATCTAGTATTATATAGAAACATAGACCATTGTCAACAAAGGGAGAGCTGATCATAGTGTTGATAAGCTACGTGTCCAGGGGAAGGGAAACCACCCACTTTGTACATTTCTCGTTTTATCTTTCAAGTATCCTATGTTGTTTTTTTTTATGTTTTTTTAGTTTATACAACTCTTGTTTATTATTATTGGCTTCTTGGAATTTCTGGTTATTGTAGATTTCAATCCCTAGTTTCTGGTCGATTCATTCATCCCATGTCCAGGTGTCATTTTTCAATTTTCAGAATATTATATATAGATGGAGTAATCCTCACTAAAAGCATAAATAATAGCTTTGGATATTTGATTATTTTTAAGTTAGGTTAGGCTAGACTACCTAAACGCACCATGTCTTACCACCACAGATAATGAGATGTTTAAAGATGGAGGTAGTCATTAGCAGGGTTACAAAGAAATCCACCGAAAACACCACAAATCCAGTATTTCTGTCAACATGGTTGCAATCGCCCCACTTGTAATTTTTTTTAAATGACCTGTATCATCAAAAGATTTGACCCGGTTGCAATTATCCTGGACAAGCGAACAAGTGGTGACAATATTTTGTCTAATCTATCTTACAGGTCGTAGGTTTGACTGGGGTGCACTCAGGTGTACTTGAATAAATACACTGACATTTTCACTCCAATGTGGGTGCATTTCCACCAAATTACACTTCTCCCGTCCCTGTCCTACTTGTGTAAATATTAAGATAGCCTGAGAGGTACTATGAGGAGCAATCTCACTCACCTTCATTCCCCAATAGATAAACTCGGGATGTAGAGTTCCTCCACGGAGATATGTAGTCCGATAGCAATAGTAGAGTTCATCCATGGAGATATGTAGTCCGATAGCAATAGTCGAGTTCCTCCATGGAGATATGTAGTCCGATAGCAATAGTCGAGTTCCTCCATGGAGATATGTAGTCCGATAGCAATAGTAGAGTTCATCCATGGAGATATGTAGTCCGATAGCAATAGTCGAGTTCCTCCATGGAGATGTGTAGTCCGATAGCAATAGTCGAGTTCCTCCATGGAGATATGTAGTCCGATAGCAATAGTCGAGTTCCTCAACGGAGATGTGTAGTCCGATAGCAATAGTCGAGTTCCTCCACTTTAAAGAGGAACAGGAGATGAGGATTACCCCCACCGCCTACATTGCATGGAAGTGAACAGGAGGAGCTTCGCTTACAAAATTAAATAAAAATAAAATTCATAAACACACATGAAAGGTTAGGTTAAGTTAGGTTGGGTAAGAACCATAATTATGTGTAGAAATTATAGAAGGAGTTAGGTTTGAACTATGCTATTGCAAGGGGAGTTCTTATAATCCCTACCTTAAGCTGTCTTGGAGGAACTTGATCTTCTTCCCCACCTCCACTCATAACGGAGGAACTTCACCCACCCAGTGGAGGAATTCTACCCCTCCTAGGTGGCGGAACTCGACCGTGCCAGATAAACTTAAACATTATTTAATCCTAATCCCAATTCCTTAAACTATCCCGCCAATATTAGAGACGTGACTTATTTAAATTCCGTGAAGTGTCACCGCTGAGTAATTCTCGTGCACAGCCCAGGGAGGGGAGTGTTGTCAGGTGAGGGGGGTGATTGGTGGGAAACAATTAAGGCTCCAGAGGTTGTGTGATTCGTGATCTGAATGCTGATACGAGGAGAAGGGGGAAACAACAGTTTACAGCCCTTGAGTATTTGTCTTGTTTAGGGGAGGCTACCCCTCATTAAGGATGGTTGCTTGCACGCCACACGCTACCTGGGTCCAAGTCATGGTTTGGGCAAACTACGGCCCGTGAGCCATATGCGTTCCTACAACTATTTGTGCGCGGTCTGGTAAACTATTGCTGACAAACAAATTAATGGGACAACATTTAAAACAGATGTAGTGAAAATTTACAAAATGTTTTAAACAATTTGCTCTCATCTTAGATAAATAATTTAATATTATTAGAATTAAATCTTATATATACCATTTTAAGATTTTTTGCGCTACGTGTATTTTTTTAATGTGTTTTTTAACTAAGAAATAGATTATATACATTTTTTTAACAGCCTCATATTCTATTTCAGTTTTTTATGTAGCCCTATAGTTAAAAATTAGGGCAATGACACAAACAAGAAGAGATTCACAGATTCATGGTCCATCCAATGGATCATTTTCAATCTGATGCTGAACACACCCGTAAAGATGGCTACGCTGTCCAAGACATCAAGCTCGCAATTTAAAAATGTTGCCATCACATTTCAATATTTGTTCGGGCTATATACGCTTATGTACTGTATTTATTACGTTTATATTCAAGGGATGAGTAAGGTTGGATTTAGAGGTGTGTACTTTCATTTTCGTGGAGGGAGAGTGGAGAATCACTTAGGAAAAATCAGTCTCATTATATCTGATCTGGATTTGAACCTTGATCTCTCCGTCACAAGCAATCAAGTATATTGTGGTAGTGACGACTTAATTCCATGTTTGAGTTAAAAGTCGGAAGACCATTAAATTATTTGTCTTTTTAAATTAGAAATATTATTTCATTAATACATGCAAACGGGGGTAAACTTCCCCTAAATTCTACCTCACTTACCCCCTCCTCACACGGATAGTCTATATGGGTAGTAAGACTCAGCGAGAAAACCCATATATGGCATAATGCAAGAATATGATAATTAATACTTTACCACATAATCGCTTCGGTGGCCGCACGGTCTAACGCGCTACCCTCACAGTAGACTGGACTGCCAATGATGGAATGATCAAGGATCGAGCCTCGATCGGGTCTATTGAGGGTGGATTTTCAAAAGTGGTTATCAACTCTCCCTCCACGTAAATGCTGGTGCACTTTCTCTAAATATAGCTTTCCATATCCCTAAAACCCTTAGCGTAATTAGTACATAAGCGTATAACCTGAACAGGTAGTGGACTTGGTGCTAAGAAAATGATTTACAAAAAAGTTTTTAAGCTCTCAAAAAATCGAACAAACGATTATTTTTCATACCTGTTAAATATTTTAGAAAGTATTCTCTTAACTTGGAATATTTGTATCCTTACTGGCTACATCAATGATAGTTAAATTTACAATAGTTATTTAAAAACTATTATATTAAAAAGAGTTATTATACCACTATAAATCCACATGGCTGACTCACTCACTGACTCACTGACATTAATGTTTACCCACTTCAAGATGAGCTGAAAATTTGAAATTTGACAAACTTAGAGCTTTTAGCATGTAACCGACGGGAAATTTCCAAAAAGTAAAAAAAATTAAAGTCGGTGCGGACCTTTCTTTGTAGGTTTCTTTTGGCTAAACGGTAAGACCTATCAAAAAACGGCTCTGGAATTATATTAGTTTACATCCACTTGCAAAGAAAACTCACTGGGGGTTTGGGGGCGGAGCACCCAACGAGCAAAGAGAGCCTACCTCTACAGGTTCAAAACTATTGGGAAACTACTTTGGAAAATCTCTTCGATTCATAATGTTGTCACAAAGTGAATATATTGTGTATGTAAATGAGAAACTTGCTGTCTAAAGTTCACACTGAATAGAAATAATATTGTGATATTTTATTACAATATTGAAAGTAAACAAATATACTGTTGTGCTATTTGTATTTGTTTGTGTGTGCATTTTATAGCTTTTTGAGTTAATAATTCAAATTTTAAATACCTTTATAAACATATATATGAATAGAACATTTCAATGACAACGTGATTCTTCGTTTTATGTTTGTAGTTTTATTGATTCCCCCCGCCCCCTTAAATCAGCAAAGACATGGCTTTGTTTTATTAATAGACTCACATGCTAGGTATAGATAACTTATTGTAATAATTAAATTGATGGACCTTTAGAAATACTTTAATTTACTTTGTACATACGCCCTTATAGTATGCCCTCTGCATTTATACACAAGTGTATCTGTTTGTGTATGTACTGTGTATGTATTATCTTTCTTTGTACACTTAATCTAGAACTAATTGCAATTTTTCTAAAGCGACACAAACGTAAAGTCTGATATGAGAAATTTAGCGCAATGTATTTTGGATTGTTTATCATGTATGTAAAAATATATCAAAAATAAATCGCATTAATGCAAGAGTTCAAACAAATGCTTGAAAGTGAATGTGATGGAATTATATTACATAACATATTTATATTCCAATACTTTGATGAAAGTTTTTTAAAAGTTGTATTTTTACTTTCTCTTTATCTTACAGGTAAAGAAAGTGGTGATCGTCAAAAAATTCGAACTCGAGATATTGATGAATCTTGACGTTTCATGACTCTCTGAATCCGAAAAAGTGGTTTTTGAATTTCCGTCTGTCTGTCTGTCTGTACCTCCAACTAGAGCCTAAACTATTTTACCGATTGAGCTGAAACTTGATATCTAGGGTTTTCATAGGGTTGCCCCGAGGGGTTTTTGGAATTGGATATCTACCCCTAAAATTAAGGGTAGTTTACTGAAGG
>CABFWB010005376.1:0-24135 GCA_902151455.1 Timema bartmani | reverse complement strand
AAATCGAAATTTTAATACGAAGTGTTGACCCTTGTGGAAGACATTAAACTGTTTGAAATGCTCTTAGGTGGACAAAGATGCGCCTCTTTTCTCATTGATTCTATATCATTGTATATTATTTAATGCGTGTTCTTATGTGGAGTGGTGATGATACAATGTACATTATTCCGTTCAGAAATCTTACGAGTTTATAGAAAGAGAGAGAAAGTCTGTGCGGTGCGCCGTACCATTTATTTAAAAAAAAAACCTCTAGTTTATTTTCGTTAGAGAAAGAAATCAAATGAGAGGTTTGGATCTAGTAGAATAGCATTGAATTTTATCATCTTATAGTTTTGGGTTGCCAACACTTGTAAAGAAAGGATCACTGTTTTGTTATAAATGATAAGATTTTTTAATCACATGTTATATTTTACATTTAAAATATGGTAAACTTAAAGTTTTCTCACACTCTTTCATTACTTTTTATTATATTTTTCTTACAATTTGAAACAGTATTTTAAACATAATTAAAATTACTTTTTTGGAATCATTAAATAAATTCATTAATATTTGGAGAATAAGTATTTTGGTTATCTAAAGTAGTTTATGTAAAATTACAAACACAAATAAATGCCATAAACGAACATCGGCACTCATGCGGAATAAATGTTAGGATCCTTTGGATTGGTTTGCCGGGAGGTTGAGGTTCGAATCCTGGAATTATGTAATTATTTAGGTTTATACTCAATGGTTTTACACTCGTGCACCATAATAATGCAGGTGCGTATCATATAAATTCTACCTTCTTCATAGTCATTCATTCAACGCAATTAAATGTTGATATCCCGGACTGGTATTTATAAAATCATCACCGTAACATGTTTTCAGACAAGTTTGTGTAATTCTTTAGTTTGATAGTATAGCGTGATCAGTAGATTGTCTGCCTACTTATATAAAGGCCCCAGGTTTGAATCCCGGCATGGCTGAAAAATATAAAATTGGTGAAAATGTGGGTTTTTACTTTCGCAATGATGAATGAATGGCTGGATGTTGTGTATCTTCTAAAGTACACTCCCACCCGAGTTTACTGAGATGACAGTACAAAGAGTTACTAGAAATAGTCCCTAATATATCCCTACGTCAACAGCTGATATCTGCCACTTTGGGTAGTTGTAATAACATTTATGATAATGTATGAATGTGATAGTTAAAACCACAGTAATTTAGACCAATATTATCTATATTCATTTGAAGTCGGGCAAAAAGATTATTTATCGTTTTATCCCACTTAAAAAATTACTATTCATAGCACTTTCACCAAAGGTCTAACTAACATAGCTTCAAATAGCGACCGAAGAATTTAAATCATGTTATTAGTCACTAAGCAAACTCTTTACAATGATGCACCCACGCATTGGATAGAAATATTTTACTCATTTATATATTTCGAAATACAATTAAATAATCATTTTATGATTTATTTCATATAAAAAAATTGCAAGTATTTTATCTTTTCTAAGTAAATACGATGCCTGAATTAAAAAGTATTAATGTATGTATGCACTATATTACACATTATCGATAAGATTCCAAAAAAGTACTTTTAATTATGTTTAAAATACTGTTTCAAATTGTAAGAAAAATATAATAAAAAAGTAATGAAAGAGTGTGAGAAAACTTTAAGTTTACCATATTTTAAATGTAAAATATAACATGTGATTAAAAAATCTTATCATTTATAACAAAACAGTGATCCTTTCTTTACAAGTGTTGGCAACCCAAAACCTAAACCTATGATTTTTTAACTGTCATTCAGGTAAAAAGCTATGGTGAATAGACTTTAGATTTAAGTTAGTTTATAAGTTGTGATCTGATATAATGAGTTGGTTAATAAAATGCACGTTCAAATTATCCAGTAAAATGTTTTTATACAAAAGAATGATGTTTTTAAAATGTAGTTGATCTGTAATGTTCCCCTACAACTATAAACGGTGACTATCCCGATCGTCTCAGTGTCCACTTGACGAGACAGTACATTAATAATAATAAACCATGGCAGTGGCTGGTAGGAACCCAATAATTACCCCCCCTCTCCCTCTGGACCGTTTGATGGATGTGTCGCGGGGACTCGCACGGAGTTTAGCATGATGAGACGCATAATTTAGACTACCTCTAGCAGTCTCTGAGCTATCGTCTTCATCAGAACCACCGACCGCTATTACAGACTGGTGAGCAACGAGCTTAGACAAGACAACCTTATCTACTGTCCTTCTCAGGGCCGACAACACTTCCACTGCTTGCAGAAGCAACAATACGCATTTTGGCTGGCATGCACATATTGTTATGTGCACATTAAACCGTGTTATGTGCACATTAAACCGTGTTATGTGCACATTAAACCGTGTTATGTACACATTAAAAACGTATTTTATGTTGATCATTAAAAACGTGTTGTGTGCACAGTAAAACCAAGTTATGTACACATTAAAACGTGTTTTATATTTATCATTAAAACCGTGTTTTATATTTATCATTAAAAACGTGTCTTATGTTTATCATTAAAATGAGTTTTATGTTTCTCAATAAAAACGTGTTTTATGTTTATCATTAAAAACGTGTTTTATGTTTGTCATTAAAACGTGTTTTATGTTTGTCATTAAAACGTGTTATGTGCACATTAAAACCGAGATATGTACACATTAAAACCCCGTTTTATATTGATCATTAAATAGAGAGCCATCATGATTTGTATATTGCAGCAACGAGTATTTAAGATGCATTAAAAGCTTCATTTAAAAGTGTTATGATTCTTAAATATTGTTTAGATATGTATTATGATTTTATGATAGACAAAAAAATATTCAAAAAACAATGATTGAATAGAACGCGTCTTTGAACTTAAAAAAAATTATCAAACGTCACTTATCTATTTGGGTACTCCTTAAATACTACCGCAATATTTTAGCAGGTTTTAACTTTTTTATTTTATATTATAACTTTCTGTAAGTGTGATGGCGCAAATTAATAAATAATAAATATTAAAACTTAATAAGAACAAATTATACTCCTCATAAAATTACAAGGTACACTGTAGAAGTGGTTTGTTTTTATAAAATACTGTTCACGTGAAATTGGAGGCGAAAGTTATAAACATGTCACTATAATGTTAAAAAACATGAATCTTAAAAATTAATTAAAATTAATATTCCTTGTTTTGTTCCATTAGGTTGGATAGTTTAAGTAACATGTGACCCGCATACGTGGACACGCGGTCTAAACGTTAAGCATGTCTATTCTAGTTTTATGATTATAGGGATATATGGGTTCTTATCCCATTTGGGTATACTACTGGTGTTTTTTTATTTTATTTCGACACATCGGAGAGAAAGTATTGTGATCTTCAAAAAAATCAAACTCAAGATTTTGATAAATGTCGACATTTTATGACCCCCCCGAAACCATAAAAGTTGTTTTCGCAATGTCCGTCCGTCTGTCTGTCTGTTTGTACCCCGGACTAGAGCCGAAACTATTTTACCGATTGTGATAAAACTTGGTCAGTATCGTCTGGTCTGCTATGTAGGTAAAGGTGATGTCAGGGTTCTATTCCCGGAGAAATGGGTTTTTTTCTCTGAAAGGTTTCCCCCTCTCTCTCCAAGCCCATGCGGGAAGACCTACATTAATAAATTCCACCTTACTCAACTACATCCTGTAAATGTAAGTTTGCGAATATCCCGGACGGGTAGTAAGCCATGATGCACTCATATGGTGAAGATAAAAACCATTAAAATTTTACACATAAATTAAGATGGTTACATTGTTATTCAATTGAAATTGTTTTTAATTTTTGATGCTTGTTAATTGTTTGGCAACAAGCCATCATTAAAATAATGCCGTAAATAAAGGTAGTCTCTCTGGGTTGGCTTAGTGCCAGCGAGCCTGACTGGCATGTTCGTCTCTGGACCGGGATATCGATGATAAATTATAATCCCGTCCTTGTGCAGGAGGGGGAATTGATGATAAGGTGGGGAGCTTATTTTAATCTACATATTGGTTTCATCATATTCTCAACAGTCAGATGTCGGTACATTCTCTTACATTCCTTGTTTGCCGTCCCGTGACTTTAAAACATTGATCGTTTCAATTAGTTCGAATGGGAAGTAGAACACGTGAGGTTAAGGATCGATGAAAGTAATAGTGAGATTCACATAGACTTTAGATCGTTCTGAGGATAATTTTGCATCACTTCTGTCTACTGACTCGTGGTTCAAATCCCGGTACAGCTGAACAATCTATAATTAGTGAAGCTGAGACCACACCTTTAACATAACACGGATTAAATGACAGAGAGGATGTTGTGTCTATTCTAGATCTAAGTTAGTTTGTAAGTTGTTTATTAACAATTATTGGATCCAAAAAATTCCCGTTAAATCATATTAATATTATTAATAATAAATCTAGACCCATTCCAAAGATGAGCACCGTGTTATCTGCAATTAACTACAAGCACCGTGTTATCTGCAATTAACTACAAACACCGTGTTATCTGCAATTAACTTTAACTACAAACACCGTGCTATCTGCAATTAACTACAAACACCGTGTTATCTACAATTAACTATAAGCACCGTGTTATCTACAATTAACTATGCAATTAACTACAATCACCGTGTTATCTGCAATTAACTACAAACACCGTGTTATCTGCAATTAACTACAAACACCGTGTTATCTACAATTAACTATAAGCACCGTGTTATCTGCAATTAACTACAAGCACCGTGTTATCTGCAATTAACTACAAACACCGTGTTATCTGCAATTAACTACAAACAGCGTGTTATCTGCAATTAACTACAAGCACCGTGCTATCTGCAATTAACTACAAACACCGTGCTATCTGCAATTAACTACAAACACCGTGTTATCTGCAATTAACTACAAGCACCGTGTTATCTGCAATTAACTATAAGCACCGTGTTATCTACAATTAACTATAAGCACCGTGTTATCTGCAATTAACTACAAACACCGTTTAACTACACTAATGGGGTTGTTATGAGGAAGTTGAATTTAGAGGTAAACTCAGTTCACCCGACACAGATTCAAACCCCGACCTGCCCACCATCAAACCAAACTAAATGAGCTTGACGTTTAGTCTGCGCACCCACCCATACGGATGTTAGTGGATGTTGCGTACGTATGTTCAAGAGTTCAGTTATTCTGTTAGTCGTTTGTTGAAAAAGGAGTTGCTTTATAAGTTTTATATTAAATTATAACACTAATAGTAACGAAGCCTTCACCAAGCAGAGATCAACGGTGGCAGATAAGGTGTTTCACGTTAGCGCCACTGGGAGCGCGTCGGGCCGATTGGAGCGGCGTGCAAGTCCCCGCACCCTTCACCGAAAATGTTTTCAATCAATTTTTTAATGTTTCATAATTATAATTATACTTTGGGAAAAAGTTAAGGTTTTTAGTTAATGGGTATTTTAAACAATAGAGTTCTACGTTTATGGGGGTATTTCACTTCTTTGTGATAGAAATTAAAAACAACTTGTTTTTTCTCTCTTTATTATCATAAACTGACTACAAGATTGTATATGGCCACAAAATTACTCGCACACCGTTCCAAGCCATGGGAATCAGATAACGGAACCAATCGGTTGATGGTGCAAAATGTTCGTCCTATAAATAGAATAGTTAGGTTTGATTCATTAACTACTAAAGATTGATGACACAAATTGGAGATGGCTTTTAATGTTTCAACACGAGATTCATGATTTGTCTTTGTGAGTAGCAAAGGCTTCATTTGGATTTGGAAGTAACATGGGCTTCCTTTGGATTTGGAAGTAACGTGAGCTTCATTTGTCTTTGTAGGTAACATGGGCTTCATTTGGCTTTGGAAGTAACTTGGGCTTCATTTGGCTTTGGAAGTAACATGGGCTTCCTTTGGCTTTGGAAGTAACATGGGCTTCATTTGGCTTTGGAAGTAACTTGGGCTTCATTTGGCTTTGGAAGTAACATGGGCTTACTTTGGCTTTGGAAGTAACATGGGCTTCATTTGGCTTTGGAATTAACATGGGCTTCATTTGGCTTTGGAAGTAACGTGAGCTTCATTTGTCTTTGTAGGTAACATGGGCTTCCTTTGGCTTTGGAAGTAGCATGGGCTTCATTTGGCTTTGGAAGTAACGTGAGCTTCATTTGTCTTTGTAGGTAACATGGGCTTCCTTTGGCTTTGGAAGTAACTTGGGCTTCATTTGGCTTTGGAAGTAGCATGGACTTTCTTTGGCTTTGGAAGTAGCATTGGCCTCCTTTGTATTTGGAAACATCACATGTTTCATTTGACTTTGGGATTAGCATGGGATTCAGTTGACTACGGGAATAACAAGAGCGTTATTTGACTCTGGGAGTAACATGGACCTCGTTATACTTTGATGTTAAGATATTTGTTCACTAACAATCCAGTAGCTTACAAGCTTTCAACAACAACATCCCAATGTGCTCCAGGAAGAACAAGATATTAGTGTTTTAGTGATTGACCGAAGTGCTTGCACACTCTTGGTATCGAGGCTGGGTAAGAGTGTTTGCGACCGAGACGATACCAAACTGAGAACAAAAAGTTTTATTTTCCCTCTTCCTTATTGACATGACAAAGGGGTGGTTGTAGGCGAAGGGTGAAAGGAAGTATAAACTTAGACAGAATAGAATTAATAGCCAAAGCTATTATTTATGCTTTTAGTGGAAATTACTCTATCTAGATATCATATTCTGAAAATTGAAAAATGACACCTGGATACGGGAATCGAACCCGGGACCTTTGGCTTAGTACGCCAATGCTCTAACCACTTAGCTACCGAGTTGAAGATGGCTGCATTATCTTATAGCTCGTGATATTAATATAATCACATACTTGTAGCCGACAATTTCCGCACGTCCATCATAGACTCTGCCTTAAAATGAGTGAAGAATGACCCTGGACACGGGACTATTCCTGAATAGCTCAATGGTTGGAGCATAGCGTACTAAGCCAAAGGTCCCGGGTTCGATTCCTGTGTCCAGGTGTCATTTTTCAATTTTCATAATATGATATTTTGACAGAATAGTTAAGTAGTTCCAGACCATTGTATTTTTAAGCCGTGTGACCTGACAACGATTAATATTTTCCCAGTGAGCGAGGCGGCCGCCTTAAGACTGAGAGATAATTACACCTCAAATGACGCTTGTGTTTCGAGTCTCGATTCATCTCAGTAACATCTATTTAAGGTGTTAGGTCTAGAAATGTATTCACTTATTCCTTTCCGGCACATATCCAGAAACTAGTAGAAATGTTTTAATGATTATGTTCGTTCGACTCACCTGTCCGTCCAGCAGAGCGCGTCGTCTCTATACCTGCAACAAGATGAGCAACATTTAGCAACAAATACAAGCTGACAATCTTTGAGAACATTACAGATAATATTTACAAATAGGTTCATGTCACAGGAGCTTTAAGCAATCCAAGTCAGTATAATACTTGTCTTATTCATACACTGACTCATTTATGTTAGAGTATAGTGTAATAAACCCGAACGGGTAGTAAGGCGTGGTGCTAGTAATAATAATGTACTTTTCCATTTTCCTCTGCCTTTCCCAACAAAATTGGTAGGCGCTGACCAGTCAAAAGGCTGAGTGCATGCCTAGCTTCGGACGGGTAGAAATCCCAACAAACCAACCCCGGGTTATTATATTTTAACTAGCTTCATCCAAACGGTCAATTTCACAAATACAATAATACCTAACTAAAAAGATGTAATTATTATTAGGCTCAGCCTTGACATTTTGGTGTGCCCGCTATATTAAATGGCCGCTACATTAGATAATGGATATTTATATATAGCTATCACATTTTTTACTATCTTTGATGACCCATACCTTATATATCCTGTAAATTTCACCTATTTCTTCAAAAACATTTCCACAAAATTTACTGGAAATCAGGTAAGACTAGGCTATTATAATACTAGGCTGCCCGCAGCTCCAGAGGATTTAAGGGGCTATACAATTATACTTAATCTGAAGTGGGCTTTAAACGATACCTTTGTAAAGATCATAAAGCAAGGAATATTTCATTTTAGGATCAAGTATTTCATATTTTTAACATTCTTAGACCTACAGGATCAAATTTTGAATAGAAAATATCAAATAAATATATTTTTCTATTTCCTTAAGAAAAAAGAAACGTGAAAAATGATAATTACAAAAAGTAATATATAGAAAATATTTGTCGTCTAGAAAAAATAATCGAACAAGCCGTTCTAGAAAATGATATTAATCTTTGAAAATTGCACTCTGGTCGCTATTTTGAATGGCCGCCATATTGGGTAGCTATGCTTCCCAGATTGCTATCACCTATTTTTGTGTTCTATGGGACCCAATAGTCATATCCTATAAGTTTCACCAATACCCTCCATTTTTACCCAAACTCCTTTTTTTAGCTCTTTGGCACATGCACTTTAAATAGAAACAGTAGTTTGCCAAAAAGCGTAACAATCAATTTTCTTAGAAATTATTGAGTTTTAAAAACTTATTCCAAATAAATGGTTTTTATTTTTAATAGTACTACAATAGATTTACAATGATAGATTATTTTGTATCTTAAATACTTGCGGAGAAATGATCAAAATGTGAGATTTAAGCTCATGTAAATACCATCAGTCATTTTGTTTTTAGTGGCTTGATACGAATGTTATTCTAAAACAGATTTTGAGGAAAATTATTTTCCTTTGAGGAATATTATAAAAACTCTAGATATCAAGTTTTAGCCCGATCGGTAAAATTGTTTCGGCCCTAGTCCCAGTAGCAGACAGACAGACATTGCAAAACCTACTTTTTAATGTTTAGGGAGGTTATGGAACGTCGACATCAATCAAAATACTGAGTTTGATTTTTTAGACGATCACAATACTTTCTACAACCTAGAGGTGCAAGAAAGTAGTCTTCTACATGGTTATTTTGATGTCCAATAACCAAACTAGCTACCAGTGTCACCAACTTTAACATTACTCTACTACTTAGAGGGTTTACTTTCACGGAGAAACAAATATAGCCAATCTATTGACGAATGTAAACATTTTCAAAGAGATGGCGACCTGACGGTTTAGGGGTAAGGTGTCAGACTTCTGTGCTGAGGGTCCGGGGTTCAATCCTCGGTCCCGGCACAGATTTATCTGATTACCAAACCCTTCCTTCACCTCTGACAAGACGTGTATTAATCACAACTTGTGAATGTGTGGAATGCCAGGCCTCCACCGTGGTTCGGATCCCACGTTAAACTGTAGGTCCTCCATTTCATCTCACATTCACCCTACCATTACACATTAGCGTAAGTGCGTATAACCCGAACGAGTAGTAAGACGAGGTGCTAATAATAATAATAATAATTCAAAGAGATGGATGTTTGAATAAGAAGTATGTTTGCTGCCCGGATTATTATTGAATGAATATTAGTTGGTAATAGTATTAGTAGTAGGTAATAGTATTAGTAGTAGTTATGTGAACCGTAAACCGACTTTGTGGTCTAGTTACTGGCTACAGGTCTAGAGGTACCAGATTCGATCTCCGATGCTTCCAGATTTTTCTGTGAGTATAGAACGGGGCCAACTCAGACTTATGAGGACAAATGAGGAGTTACTTGAATAAATAAGTAGTGGTGTTGGTCTAGAAAACTGAGATTTACGACCTGAGAGCTCATTGTGCTGATCACGTGACACCCTCGCTAATGTTGGATTTATCTTCGCCAACATGCGGCGGCCGCCTCTCGGTCACTGTAGCTCGCTTGCGGGCTGACTCCATAGAGATTTGGGGGAGGGGGGTATATGAACCATAGACCTCTCTTCCTCCATGTACAATACATGCCATTACTACGGTATTAAGATTTATCTTTAGATTTCAATATTCTCTAAATTGAAAAATTACACCTGGATACGGGAATCAAACCCAGGACTTTAGGCTTGGTACGTCAATGATCTAACCACTGAGCTATCCAGGAATCTTCCTATGCCCAAGGTCATTAAGCCAAAGGTACCCGGTTCGATTCCCATGTACAGGACATCACAATTTAGATAATATGATATTTAGATGTGGCTATAGCCGTATTAACAAATATAATCGCTTGGTTATTTAGTACATTTAGATTTAAAACTGAAATATCTCCTGTAATTTCTCATTAGATTTTAATTAGATATTTTTATTTGGGAATCAAGTTATATAGAAAACAAATTAATACTATGTTCAATAGTAGAGTACTATTATTTTCATAGAAAATAACTATAGCTCACGTGACTTAAGATATCTGTCTCACAAAATAATATGTTAAGATTTAAAAAAAATATGATTTAGGTACTCGATCGATTGCATAGAATTATAAATTAAAATCACTATGTTAGCTAATAAACGAAGAGTCTATTAAAAAGTCGCCATATTGGAACGGATGATCAGATTGAAAAACTGTGTACCGTACAAACATCATTCGGCCCAGGTTTTCAGGATGTCACTGCTAAATTTGTTTAAAATTTATCCCCACATTTGTCTGTTACTGTGGAATAAACATCAGGACAGACAGACAGAAAAATGAAAAGACAAATGTGCAAGTAAAAAAAACCTCCCTTTGTTCTGTCAATATCTTGAATATTATTGTTTTCTGATGTTATTTATACAATTATATCAGAATATATCCAATGATAAGGATATAGCTTAATATATTTCACAGTAATGCGGCTACAATAAGAGATATTGATAGCAGGATTTAAAATATTACACCAGAGGAAAAGAAACTAACTTTTATTTGCGGGTTTTGAAATATTGTTGTGACACTATCACTTATTTTTACGCCAAATATAAAAGAAATTTTAAGATCATCAAGCCCAACTTTGTGAAACTTAATATGTGGGTTATATAAAGAAAGATAAACTGGAAAAAAAAGGAATCAATTAGCATAGTTACAAAGGATAATATCATTTTACATAAATACCAGGTATTGTTTTTGTGATGTTATCACAGTGCAGTAGGTTTACACACAATCTCGTAATCTAGTTGCTTATGTGCACAAACGCATGTATCTTAACTAAATATTCACTTCCTGTTTTCATGAATGAAAGTCAAATTAATAAATGTATTAAGAATGCATAATGCCCCCCCTTTTTTTAAAACCCTAATTTGTAGCTATCCATTTTGTAAAAAAAAAAAAGTTGTTTGTTTTATGACTTCGGGGAATTCATTGTCTTGTGTAAATATTTTACTTGTCTAGAATACACCATTTTTTTTTTTAATGTCTGCCCCGTTCTTCAATTGAAGTATTTTAATTGAGCTGCGCACGCATATCGGAAGTCACGCTCTGTTACCCACACGTGTATAATGGCATTCAATGGAAGTAGCTTGGATTTCAAAACACACTCTACAGAGAAAGTTCTTTGGACACGTTCTAGTTCGATTATCTTAATCTGACCGTAGAAATAATCTACATTTAGAGTAAACAAATGGTAATAACTAATAATATTAAACTTTAGCCATAGGCGTCGCTTGCTAATAATTATTATTGGGGGACGGGGAATAGGGAGGAATAGAATAAATATAATTTAAAAAAAAGAAAGTAATTTTCTACCAACTTAGTTACACAAATTATATAATACTTTTTTTTTACCCACATTGTTAGTCGCGTGGTCTAACGCGTCATTAAAATAGCTTGCCAGTGACGGGAATATCGGGCTTCGTATCCCGATTAAATGGTTTTTCACAAAAAGATTTTTCCACTCTCTCTCGCTTTTCACGAAAATACAGTTATTATTATTATTATTATTATTATTATTATTATTATATTATTATTATTATTATTAGCACCGAGTCTTACTACCCGTTCGGTTTATACGCACTTACACTAATGTGTAATGGTTAGGGTGATTGTGAGATGAAATGGAGGACCTACATTTTAACGTGGGATCCGAACCACGGTGGAGGGCTGGCATTCCTCACGTTCACAAGTTGTGATTAATACACGTCTTGTCAGAGGTGAAGGAAGGGTTTGGCAATCAAAAACACAGTTAAATTTCATCTAAAGTTCTACATTCCTGCATAAGCGAATAAAAAATATAATTCAGGTTGAATATGTATAGGGGTAACTAGCGGATTTGCCGGTGTAAAGTTATCAGGATCCCCTAGAATATAAGGTTCTAGTAGGGTTATAGTAGTAAGTACAGTAAGTACTACGTTGTAAGGACTAGTACATTGTGAGTAGTTTATTTATGCGTGGAACACGGATCTTCTAAGACGTGGTAGAAAATAAAAACCTGTTGAGGATGGCTGTTTGGCGAACTAAAATTGCAAATCATGACACCTCGCCAATAACTGGTTCATCCTGTGATGTTTTTATAGTCTCTATTTTTTTAATTGAACATGTAAAATCCTTAATCAATGTTTTCAAACTAAGTTATTTGTAAATGTTAAGCTAGTCAATAAAAAAACCTCTGTACAAATTAAAAAGCCCGACATATAAAGTCAGGAACATAGAACGATGTATATATCTACATTAAGAGCAGGCCTACTGCTTGATATTCGAAAGTGATTTCATCACACACATAAAAAGTTCACCTAATATTTCCAATCTGTGAAAGTATCGAACTGGTGTCTTCTGTACAGTGAAATGTCTGTTAGCCAAGATAGGAGATGATCTCCTTGATTTGATAGTAGGGGGTTATGAGAGGTGTCGTCATAAAGCAGTCGCAGTGTGTGTGTGTCTGTGCCGAGAGATGGCACCACGTGTTCTCAAGTGTTTCCAACACCACGTGCTCTTTATGTGGACCCCCCACCCCCCAGTCTCCTCCTCCAGAGAATGTGTAATGAGGACATCCCGCAACCCGTCGCAACAAGTTGACAACACGCGGTGTCACAATAAAACACCGGGAGATGAAACTCAGGAGGAGCGGACATTCTCTTTAAAAAACACACATTTAATATGCGATCATTTTGTATTGAACTTGAGTTATATGAGTAATTAGTTCACGTGTACATTAATATATACCCATGGGGTGTCTATTTTGGTGTTTGTGAGAGTGACGTTTGCGTTTAGTGCAGGTGTTTGTGAGAGTGACGTTTGGGTTTAGTGCTGGGGTTTGTGAGAGTGACGTTTGGGTTTAGTGCAGGTGTTTGTGAGAGTGACGTTTGGGTTTAGTGCAGGTGTTTGCGAGAGTGACGTTTGCGTTTAGTGCAGGTGTTTGTGAGAGTGACGTTTGGGTTTAGTGCAGGTGTTTGTGAGGGTGACGTTTAGGTTCTATGCAGGTGTTTGCGAGAGTGAAGTTTGGGTTTAGTGCAGGTGTTTGTGAGAGTGACGTTTAGGTTCTGTGCAGGTGTTTGCGAGAGTGACGTTTGGGTTTAGTGCAGGTGTTTGTGAGAGTGATATTTGGGTTTAGTGCAGGTGTTTGTGAGGGTGACGTTTGGGTTCAGTGCAGGTGTTTGTGAGAGTGACGTCTGGGTTCAGTGAAGGTGTTTGTGAGGGTGATGTTTTGGTTCAGTGCAGATGTTTGTGAGAGTTACGTTTGGGTCTAGTGCAGGTGTTTGTGGGTGTATTATAGGCATGTGTTAATAATTTTAAAGTGTTTGGGACTAAGCCTATAATGTGTTTTTGGGACTTTTGTCTGGTCTGTCAATATAATTATGTGTTAGTAATACTGCTCTAATTCTGTTTTATCTAAAATTATTTGTAATTAATACTCATGGCAAAGTTGAGCTTGTTTTGAGAATATATTAAAAATTATATTTCCTCTGTGAACATATTAAAATTAACGTGTAAAGACTGTTATGACTTATCTAAATCAAAGGTGTGTAATTGAATTCTGATAGCCAGGTTGGGTAGTAAGATGCTATGCAAAAAATGTTGTTATAAAAAATATAACAATTTAAACTTGATTCAAATGTTTAGCGAAAAGATAGAGTAGAGTCTGGTAGAGTTGTACATCAATTCATACACTAACAGAAGTTTGTGTTTATCTACTCTAATTGAATCAGACATCTTATAATTGGTCTTGGCCCTCATCACGTGATTACGTTTAGATTTCACGCTTATTTTTCTATGAACGTAGGAATCTACTGTAAGTTGGACTATAATCTAAAAATTACATTTTCTTCTATTCTAATAACAAAAATATTGTTTTAAATAAAAGGGTTTTGGATATTTCCCCCTCTCATTAGGTCAGATTCAGTTCAAGCAAGTAGGACTACCATCAACAAAAAGAAAATGACTTGAGACAAGAACAAGGACATTGGTTATGCATCAATATGACCAATATTTATATGTTTTCCCTAGCACCGTGTCTTACTACCCATTCGGGCTATACACTTCGATATTGGTTTTATGGATTGATAAGGTTATATATAGGAAATGTACCCGCATTCGATTGAAGGCTGAGTGGAAAACCATTTTGGAAAAGAAAACACTCTCAGTACACCCGGCCAAGATTCCAACCTCGATCTAATCGGAAGTCTAGTCTACTATGAGAGTAGCGCGTCAGACCAAGCGATCACCAAAGTAGTTTATTTCATGCATTTAACATCGTAGTTTTAATGGATTAGAGAATGCCAGAAAAAAGTATGTTTAAATATCCCGATAAAATTAGAATAGAATAAAATTGATTTTTTTATTTTTTATTTCGCTTTATTGCTAATACAATATATTTTAATATTTTTTTTACTCATTTCATACAATGTTTTTATTCTGAATTGCTTGTAGTAATAACTACAAGGGCTAAGGGGCTAAATATCTCTAATTGTAAACATTGTATTTCCCCCAGATTTGAGTCAGTGTGCTAGACAGGTCTCAGCTGTCTAAATGTGGCAGAAATCGGTTAAAATTTCGGTTTAAATTTCTAATAAAGATGTATAAAAAGTGTATTTAATAAAATTATTTATTAATCTTGTTTTATTTATTTTCGTGGACTGAAAGATTCAAGATATATTTTTATCCAATTTGCATCATAATTCAACACTAACCTAGTCTCCATCAGTGGTCACGTGGAAATAGGCGTCAGTCTCGTCCTGTGTGGGCTACCAGCAAGGAGGGGTCGGGGGTGGATTACAAGCTAGCTATACTGAAGTGTTCAGTGGAACGTTTTAATATTATCTCCATTATTTTAAATGAATTTGAATCTGGTTACATTTTACATGAACTCGTCCTTACCTTATTAATGTAAATATACAGATACTGTAAAATGTAAAGTATACTGACGGTTCTACAGTTAAATTTGTATAGGAAGGAAATTTTATAAATTACCGGCATGTTTTTTGATGTCAACATTGATGGCATTTTACTTATTATTTTATAACACCGCGTCTTACTACCCGTTCAGGTTATAAGCCTATGTACTAATTACACTAATGTATTAGGGATTAGGAAGGTTACATTTTGATGAAATTAGCCCGTATTTGCACGGTGGGAGAGTAGAAAACCATTTAGGAAAAAACCACCCTCAGTACACCCGTCTGGGATCAAACTCCGTTCTCCCCGTTTTTGACAGTCTGGTCTATTGCGAGGGTAGCGCCTTAGACCATGCGGCCACCGAATAGGATCATTTTATTATTAATATTAGTCTTATGTTATAGGTATTGATATCAAAAGGGACAGCTGCAAATAACATGACCCAGAGTATTAATAGATGAAAGTAGATTTAGTAATTTTTCTAGCCCTCGGATAAAATAAAATATAATAAAATTGGACTGTAGAAATATTCTAATGAAATATCATCCAATGAAAATTTGTGTCGGCTGGTGTACCTGTGTGACGTCACGCCAAACTTTGACGCCCATTAACGTCACCCTCTAGACGGCAGAACCCGATGTAATGACAATCTAATTGCGCCATTGTGACTCACCCCCCCTTCTCAGCTAGAAGAGAAAACTTTGACACTTTGCCACCTTTTGACTGGAATCTGTGTAAGACACATCCCAGGACCTACGGAGGAAATGGTCCGAGAGGGAATCTCCTTAAACTCAGCTTAGTGGGGATTGAGACGAGTCTCTTGGGGATGGTTTAAATAGCGCGGGTTTGATTCCAGACCGGCTCTAGAATAAATACTTGTTTGTATGGATGTGAGAAGGTACTCTAAAAATTAAAACAACAACATAAACATTGCTTCATATGTTTCTAGATTCCCTTTTAATTTTAAATTAGTCATGAAATGTATTAAGGTAAAGAGAGAGGTTTAGAGAAGAAACAAACTACACTATATTACTTCATGCTAACATATCTTAATGTATTTATTCTACGTGAGTGATGTAATTTCATGAGTAGTCTTGTGTTTTAATCATGTTTAGTAACTGTTATAAAAATGATCATATGTTGAAATATGTCAAATTTGGTTAGATATTTCCCAAATCTGTTAGTAATATTATGTTTAGAAGGTGTCTTCTTACTTGAAAATGTTTCAAATATAAGAGATCTTTGATAGCTCTTGAAGTCGAAGGTTATATGACTTTTGACCTATATATTTCAAAGTTTCACAAGACCTTAATTATTTGAATACTAGCCCTACCATAGAAGTTATACACATATTATTATGTTTTTAATTAGCTCATAAAGCAAATTTATTATATACATATTTTACATATCTAGGGCTAGCAACAAGAGACTTGGACGTTAGGGACATATTTCGATCTGGGAGAAACAGTTTTCTATGGCTCCTTTCTCTCCTAAATGTTTATAATTATGATAATAATTTCAATTTCATTTATTATGGTGCTGGCCTATAATAGACCAGCACTTAAAAGTACACAAGTACCTTACCAGCACATACAATAATATAAAAAAGAAGCTAAATATTAATACATACTGATGAATAATTATACAAAATTAGGACATAATTATTAATTATAGATGATAAATATAATAGATAAATAAATTAAGAGTAGTAAAAGCGTAACTATTAAAAAGGATAATAGTAAGAAAAGATAAAGTAGATTTAAATATTCGAGGCAAAGTCTCAGAGGTTAAATGAGTTATAAGGGAGTTTCTTAAATAACTCTCTGAGTTTGGCTTTACTTTTATGCGAAAAGTCGAATTCGACAAATCTGGAATTAGCGCTGTGGATACGACGGCCTTACGAGGGCTTACCTTACAAAAGATGTCGAGAGAAAACAACTTTGGAAAACGAGAGGCCCAATAAAGAACACGTACACCTACATGATCAAGGGCAAATTTAGAAAAAATGTTGCTATTGAAAAAATTAAAACAAAAAGGGCATCCCAATAAAGTCTACGCAAGAAGAGAATTTGGGGCCCTCAAAGATTTGTAATTCTGTCCTAGTCATAATAAATCTGGTTAGTAAAGAATTTATCAAAGCACGCAGCGAGAAATTTTCTTTGAACCTTTTTCGACCTGAGAGAGTCAGTTAAGGTAGTGGAATTCCAAGCAAAAGTAGCATGTTCTAACTTTGATCTAATAATATTATAATAATAATAATAATAATAATAATAATAATAATATATAATAATAATAGCCATCTGGTCTACATCAATATGTAGCTCATTTTGGGGAAAGATTAGCAATTACTAATGTACCATTGCCCAGAGGACCCCTAAATGTACTAATCGTACATCCTTTCTGTGGAGGCTCTTTCCATGTCCCGATGAGAAGAGGTGAATGAGGGTGAGGAACCGGTGGAAACTCTTAACCTAACTTAAACCTAACTAACAAAACCCTGGTGACTATAGGGATTATTCCCCTTTCGAGAAAAATCCCCCGGTATCAGCCAAGAATCAAACTCGGTACCTCTAGGTCAGCAGCGAGGTGCACTGACCGCTACACCACGAGGCCGGTTGATGCATATTAAAGAGTATGTATAGCTTGAGTCATGCAGCAACACATTTGGTGGTAGAGGTTGAAGATAAATCATATCTGGGGGTACGCGAACAAAATTAATAGTGTCGAATACAACTTGTCTAGAGTAAAAGTTGATCCGTACATTAAACCAGAATCGGGCATCGGTGGACATGAGGTACATTTCCTCGTACCTACCGCGTTATTGTAAATATAATACGGACAGTCTGTACGGATGCAAGAAATAATTAAGAAAATCCTCCATTAAAATGTAACTACTATGCTTGATTCCTTTGCCACCAGATGTCAGTATCCTAATAAGCCAGTGCTGGTTCCGTCTTGCGCACGTGAATGAATCGCCTCGGGCCAAGTCTTGATTAACTTACAGGACAATCAGAGACTCCTGACCTAGGAGTTGGTTGTATTAGGTCAGCAGTTCAATGAGTCGGTCTGATCCTTCAGTTCAGAGAACGTCACGTCAGATTGAACTACAGAGGTTGGAAAGACATGGTCGGGTTCTTTACTGACATGCGAATCATCAACATCACTTGGATCCAACTGTAGACTATTTCGCGTTTTGATTGACACTCAAGGTAAACACTATACATCTGTTTTTTAATTAACTTAAATCATTAAAATTCTGTTTTGTGTTTTAGTTATGACTTTGGTTTTACACTCACCCTTAAAGGGGCCCAATATAAATATGATTTTTATTTTGGTTCTTGGTCATAGGGTGTGGATCTTAATTATTTTCCCACCCATCCCTTAAAGTAGAGCTATAATCAGTCCGCAAAGGTGCCATGTTTCTTTTATTTCTTATTCAGTTTATCTATAACTGCTGTCTCAATGAGGTTGGTGTGAGATAATTTCTTTATTGAATGGTATTTTTGATGTTAAAGAACGATAAAACTAAACCAAGTAAACAATCAGCCTTTATCAGCTCCATCATATATAGCTGTCATATCCAAATGATTTCAATAGTAGCCACAACCTGTCATAAAACATTGGTCATTTGGTTTGGCTATTGTGTTTGCTGTGATATTGGAGTTAACTTAAGTAACAATAAAGGAGTGTGGCTTGAAAGGTAATTCAACAGGTCAATATGAAAGTAGCGTTGGTTTGGGCTTGTTTAGAGGATGAGTGTGGATCGAGTGATGAAGCAAATATATGAAGGTAGAGTGTGTTGGTCAAAATAAAGGGGTAGGCCATATAATATGTGGCTAAATGTAATATACAAATATGTGAAAAAGACAAACATTAAGAATTTTAAGAATAAAAGAGCGTAAATGACTCGGTGTATGGATGTTGTTGAAGAGAAGGGAGTATGTAAGGATAGAGAAGTGTGGAGAAAGTTAGTGAGGATGTATGGATGTTGTTGAAGCGAAGGGAGTATACAAGGATAGGAGAGTAGGGAGAAAGTTAG
This sequence comes from Timema bartmani, assembly GCA_902151455.1. NCBI lineage: Eukaryota > Metazoa > Arthropoda > Insecta > Phasmatodea > Timematidae > Timema > Timema bartmani. The sequence goes on along the minus strand of CABFWB010005376.1, from coordinate 4,900 downwards.
TGAGGACGGATTAATACAGAGTTTTTTTTAGCTATATGCACAGTTTCTTGTACACCTATAAGAGAATGGCATGAATATATATGTATGTATATATGTCTGTATATATGTATGTATGTAATACATAATATCAACTATTTAACATGGTTCTCGAAAAATGGGGAGGGCGTGTAATACTTGGAACGGACTTTCTTACCTATTTTTTTAGCACCGCGTCTTACTACCCGTTCAGGTTATACGCTTATGTACTAATTACGTTAATGGTTTCAGGGATTAGGAAAGTTATATTAACAGGACGTGTACCCGCATTTGTGCGGAGAGAGTGGAAGAACATTTTGGAAAATTCACCCTCAGTATACCCGACCGAGATTTGAACCTTGATCTCATCTTCAAATGGAAATCTCAACAATTCTTGAATATCTGTAAAGGGTGTCCTGGAATTTAATGACAATTTTTTCTCTTAAATTAAAAAGTTTTTCATCTGATGCTGCTATGCTTAAGACAGATATCCAAGATTTGTTGCTATCATCGTGTGAAGAAAATTAATCTCTTATGTTTCTATTGGAGCAATTTAAATTTATTTTATGCAAAGAAAAAATGTTTTGCCATAAGAGCTGCCAACAAACTACCCTTAACTAGTATTCCCCTCCACCTCACCTTAAGCCTTTGTAAGAAGATTCCACAAAAAAGTTAGTACTAAGGTCCAGTCATTAATTTATCTCAATACCTAAATAAATGTATTCTTTTAACTAATATTTAAGAAAAAACATTATTGATATACAAAAAAAAATAATTTAGCTAAAAAAAGTTCTAATTTCTACAGCAAAAATCTCCTTAAACTATTTATCCTTGAAAAGGAGAGAGGGACATAAAATAGTGCCAAGGTCAACTTGCAGCGTTTTTCCAAATATCTTGACCTTCTCTTAAGTCTATCTAGCGCGAATCTGATTTTAACTATCTATTTAAAGTCATCTTAAAGTCATTTTAACTAGATAATTAAAATACCATTTGGGCACTTATACTATAGGGAAGGTGCACGTTATTTGGAAAAACATTGCAAGTTGAACTTGGAGCTATTTTAGACTTCACTCCTTTTTCAAGGCTGAATAATTTAAGGATTTTTGTGCTCAAGAAATAGGCACATTTTAAACACACAATGTTTTTTGTAGGATTTCATTTTCTCATAATATTACAGATTATTACCGAAAAGGTTATTTTAATTACACTCAAATATTATCTTAAAATACTTGATATATTTGCGAATTTATAATACTCAAATATGCCCTTTTAATGACAATATAGTTTTCTTACGCAATTGACTAAAAACTGTCCCAAAATTGACCAGTTAATGAACCCAGTCATAAAACATTCGACTAGTGAAAAGTTTGTATGTAATACTTTACTACTTTTTTTTTTTTTCGTGTAGCTTTTGAGTGATTTCAATATATTACCTTTTAAAAACTATTATTTTCTTTCCTTAATTATTTTTGTTGGACAGAATATAATTTCAAAAAATATATCGACCAGACATCTATATCTATATCTCATAGACCAAAGACAAACGTTTTATCAGCATTTTAAGTGTTTGTTTCAGTCCAGTTTATCTTCCTTGGTCACCCTGGTAATACTGCATTGTTTAGTACAACAACCACCAAATGTTGAGGGCTGTGTTCCACTGAACTAAATGCCACAAAGTGAGTTTCCTCGCTGTTCTATCCCATTTGGGCATGTTGCATGTAAGTCCCACCAGCGAGTGAACTGTAGCACCCCCCACCACTCTCGGAGAAACACTTGTACACTGACTGGGAGTTATATTTAAATTGGTTCCATTTTGAAACTGTCACGCGGGCGCTCGGAGTGTGTGCAAACTGCGGGTATATACCCCCCCCTTTCACCCTATAAACAGTGAGCGTGCAACACAAACCTCACGGCGCGAATATTATATTAGCGCACCCTCTGCGTGGGACGGGAAAGGGGTGGGTTTGTGACTGGATTGGGGGAGGAGGTGGTAAGGGGATCAAATATGTCCACCAAAAGGGGGAGAAGGTTTTACCTTATAGTTTACAACCCACATACTGTAGGGCCTACATAAAGATGCATTTTATATTTCACAGGGGTAACTTAATATACCAGCAGTTTCTGTTTCATGCGATTCCAAAAAATACGATTTACAAAGTGTAGTGTAATACCTACAAAAAGTAGTGTAATATTTACAAAAGTTGTGCATTATTTATGAAAACTAATAAAGGATATAAACTAGATATATTGTAGTGAATAAATGATTTAAGTTTAGTAGATTTTCCTAAATATTGATAATATTTCTAGTAGTCTAATTGAGTATTCAATTATAATGTGTATGCTAAAAGAGACTTAACATAAATCAATAAGTTTTAAATATAAAAAGATCGTTAATAAATTAAAAAGAGGCTGAAAAAGTAGCCAGCAATAATATTTCCTAGTTTCAAACACAATGTGATTTAATACAGTTAGTAAAAATGTTATTATCAGATCACTGAATGCACTTGGTAGTTACAGGGAGACATCACATACAAAAACATTCAACATCCATCTGGAGACAGAATGTGCTTGGTGGTGTTGGAGAAGCAACATGCAACAACACATTCAACATCATCTAACATCCATCTGGAGACAGAATGTGTCTGGNTGGTGTTGGAGAAGCAACATGCAACAACACATTCAACATCATCTAACATCCATCTGGAGACAGAATGTGTCTGGCGGTGTTGGAGAAGCAACAGGGATCACAGCATCCCGGAGCTACCCAAGTCTTGACGGATAACTGGCTAGGTCTGAACGACTCTCTCAGGACCGATATAAAACCTGTGAACCCTCAAAACATCCGTCACTCTCTCATTACACATACATGGCTCAGTGCTGTGAGGGGTAGCAGATCCTTCCCTCTGGTTCCAGTAGCTCACCCCGCCATATATATCACTACACCTTACAGAGATACTCTTCTCTGCTGGTGAATCTACTTGGGATATAGTTGTGTAATTTATTGTTACTCCAAGACATATACCTCCATATTAGATTGAATTGAAAACCAATCTCATATTAACTGATACAGTTCCTCTTAAGCTATTTTATCCATGATCCAAACATAGACCTTGGATAGCCTCAGAGGTGTTAGAAATCGTGGGTTCGAAGGGACCTCGAATCAAATTTTGAATATTGATTTTATAATAAAACACTCTTTTTACCTCAAATAAGTTAACTATTTATATTGTATCAATGTGTATTTTAATTGTGTACGTATAGTAATCTAAACAGCTCTTGATTACTAGTCAAGAGTCACTCAGGAACGTACTAAGATTACTTTAGTTAGGGGTAAATGGAGAGGGGAGGAATAAAAAAATTAAATTCCCCTCGAAGTAATTTAATGTGTTCTAAAAGTAATTTTGGTTATAGCTGATAGGAAATGTTTACAATACTCTAATAGCTACAAACCTAGACATTGATGAGGAATACATCGATAGTTTAACAATCTTACTTCCTGGGGTAAAGGGGTGACCCCTGACCCCCAATATAAGCCCCCATTCCCTGTTTTGTTAAGGCCAGATAAACGTAATGGTGTTTGAACATAGCTTTTGAATAAAGATAGATGTATTGTTTGGATGCTATTATGTTTATGAGAGATGTACAAGTAGGAGTACTGTTGAGAGGACTTGTGTGTAGAGAATTAAACCGAACATTGAGGCTGACACAATATTTCCACTATTTAGGTACATATTTCTAGTTACAAAATCTGCTAAATAACTGACATTAAATCACGTTCACTCACGACTCACTCAGTGATAGACTCAACTAGTCTCACTTAGTGAAAGACTCAACTAGTCTCACTTGAATATCAGAGCTATGGCTGAAATGTTGGTCCACGTTAACCCTTCCTCAAACAGATGGTGCACATTTTAATAATCCAGTTTCAGGAGTTAATAGCAGTTAATAGCATCATAGTTTAGTGGTTCCTAGGGAAAAAATATCGCATGAGTAGAATATAAATTATTATGGTTAAAATAAGTTGGCTGTCGAAAGTTCCATCCTACGTTCCTATAAAATTTACATGTAATTTAATCAATTTCATTATTTTAACACAATTCTAAGACATAGTTTATATACGAGTAGGTAGTTAAACATATTTTCAAACTAATAACAAGGGCCCGGATTTTGATTTCCTGAAATTATCAAAAATTACCTGTAAATTATTGACCTAAGAGTTCTAAAAAAACTATTTCAAATTTTTCAAAAAAGACCTTCAAAATACGAGAAAAAAAAGTCTTAAAAATGCACACGACTAAAAAAAACACATTTGTTGCGAGTGTAAACTAAAAATTAATCATACAAGCAAGTCTTGAACAACTGAACTCTTGCATTCAGCTGAATATAATATAAATTTACAAATATCTGCTTGAGAAGTAACACAACCCTCTCCAGTCTAGTTACAGTCTCACCAGGAATGTGTCTTTTACAACCAGACAAACAAAGATAAAACAAAATTCATGGCCTATACATTATCTTCTCATTCCAACAACTGTATAAAATATCGATGGTATTAAAAAATAATATATTTATTCAACATGAATGCCTTGAAATGACTCACAAATTCCTTTAAATGCCCAAAAATGGCTCTAACAGGACGAACATCAAGAAAATATTACCTAAAATTCCATAATGACCAAAAATGAGCAAAAAATTACTTTTAAGCCATATATATATATATGTATATATATATATATATATGACTTCTAAGGCATATATATATTTACAACTACAAGGGGTCATGAACAGAGTTTATGTAACTATGAGCATTGTGTGTGAAGCCAAAAAAAAAAAGGATGACATGTCATAAAAATTCTAGCCCTGCTGATAACACAACCAATTAATA
>CABFWB010005375.1:21914-45657 GCA_902151455.1 Timema bartmani | reverse complement strand
GGAACATCGGCTACAAAGCAAGAACAAGTGAAAATAGAGCGTCAAATGGATTACATTATAAATTCAGTAAATGTTTTATAGTGGATATGTACCGGTTTGTTTTATTTTAAAAACGCACCGGTTAACACCGAGAACCGGCCCGGATAATCACGACTTAAGTGTATACAGTATACTATATTAAAATCCAAGGTTATGTCGTTTAACGTGTTCTCTCTTCTATACATCGTTCTATCTCTCTATCTATAAAACACAAATTAATAAACGAACCGAGTGTTGTTTATTTGTCCAGGTTCGTGTACCAGTACAAGCAGTTCTTCGACTGTCAAGATCTCCAACGGAATCAATGGATTGCTCTCAGGTAACAAACAATTATATTATACAGTATTATGCCAAGGAGGAGTAATAGTTAAAGGTAAAACTATTAACTAGGCCGCTTATAAATAAACAACTAAACAAGTAGCTCGGAGTTTGTGAATCGTAGGGCATTTTTGTTTTATCTAAAGAAAATGTATAGGAACTGCTAAAAAGATCGGAACACACATCCCAGCTGGGCACGTCAAGGGTTATTTACATATTACACTCGTATTTCCACGTAATTTTTTACATTCTCCCTAAGATAAAGTTACTCTCATCAACTTTACCCCGTGTGTAAAGTGTATCATTAAATAAAGGGTACAGCACAATCGTACATACTTTATCATATTACAGTTTATTGTAATAAGGGGGGAAAAAATTGGGCCATAAATAAACCCATAATTTTGATAACAATATTAAAAACTCTTCAGAAATAAATTTTGAACAGAATTGTAAGAGCCATTAAAATTAATAATTAAATTCAGTCACTAGTAAATTAACTTCAAAAGAATATATATTTTTTTAGAAAACAAAAATATACTCTTATTTATCATATAAAACACTCCTTAGATACCCGTTTTGAATAAAATCGTCAAAACAACTTTCAAAATATTTCAAATTACAAACAAAGAAATTCATCAATAAAATACACCCCTTGAATTACGTTTTATCTTAAAAAGAAAGGATATATTTTTATTTTATTACATGTAAAACTATCCCTAAGATATCAATTTTGAGCAAAATCATTGAAACTATACTATAAATAAACGAGGGACGTTGAAAATGTCAAGTTGTTATATCGCAACTGAAGAATGTTGACGTTTTCCTGAATACTTCTAAAGAGACAGTTTAGAGACGCTCTACTGCATACAGGAAGTTGTCACTTCCCTGCGACAACGGCGTACGTAAACATAAAGTCTGATCAGAAGGAAATTTTAGAAAATATAAACTTTTTGTTTGGCATTGATAGCATTTTACATGGGTAAAAATATTATTTTAGGGGTTGATAATTTATAGATTACTGAGAACAACATTTCATTTGACATAGATAATGTGTTTAAATATCTAGGAACAGTTTTAACAAGCAATAACGATATTAGATTGTAAATTAGGTAAAGAATACAGTCGATAAATGCATGTTATTACTTGGTCAGTAATTTGTTGACATCTCGACTGCTGTCAAGGAATGTATAACTCAGAATATACAAAACAATAATTTTACCGATTGTTATCTATGTATATGAAACTTGGTCTCATAACTTACATGACAAAAACAAATTGAGGCAATTCGAAAACAAGGTGCTTAGGGAGATATTTGGTCCAAAAAGATATAAGGCTACCGGGAATTAGAGGAGGTTACATAATGATGAGTTACATACCTTTACTCATTATAAAGTCTTGTAGATTATGGGGGGCAAGACATACAGCGTGAATAGGAGATTCTAGAACCTAATTCAGGGTACTGGCAAATCGAATGGGAAGAGACTATTGGGAAGGAAATAATACCCAGTTAACCTAATCATGATTTAATTCAAAATGTCCGGATAAAAGTTTAATCATTGGATCTTTCCAGTTAAGTTATAGATTGTTTGCTATCAACAGGAGCCTGGATTTTGATGACCTAAAAATTGTCAAAAAATGACCAAAATAATGACTTTAAAAATGCTAAAAAATGAATTTAAATTTTCGAAAAATGAACTTAAAAAACCTTTTTTACTAGCACCGGATCTTACTATCCGTTCGGGTTATACGTTTATATACTTATTAAGTTCATTGTTTTAGGGATTAGTAAATGTACCCACATTTTTGTGGAAGAAGAGTGGAAAACCATTTTGGAAAAAAACCCTCGGTAAACCCGACTGAGATTAGAACCTCGGTCTCCCCATCCTCGGCAGTCCAGACTATTGAGAGAGTGAAGCCTTAGACTATGTGACCACCGAAGCTGGTGTTCTATTAGTTCTCTGACAGATAGAACGTTTTGCTGGTGTAAATGGCAATACAAGAGTAGAAAATACTCTAATAGATAAAGGAGCAAATGTTAGTGCAAAAGGTAAGAATGGATATACTCCTTTACATTTGGCTGCTTCAAAACACTATAAGGAGGAGCTACTAGAGCTACTTTAAAGTTTTCATACATCAAGTCATGTAATCTGCAGCTACCCTTCCTGGTGGATTTAGTCAATGCCTATAAAATAGCACTAGTTTTATAGTAAAATGTTGTCTAGGTAGGTTGGAAGGGAACGCGATAAAAAGCAAATATTTTACAGTTTTTATGACAAAACTTTTTTCTGGCAAAAATAAATAAAATATCGATCCCATAGTGATATCAACAGTAAGTTGTTGAATATCTTTCAAGAGCATAGCGGCATTAGATGGCCAACGTTTTAAATGAAGAGAGAAAGTTGTCTTTAAAATCCAGGACATCGTAAATAGATATTCAGGAACTGTTGAGGTCACCTTGTGAAGAAAATTAAACTCTATGTTTGTACAAGATCAATTTTTTAAAAATTTTTGTACAAGAAACCCGGCCAAAACACTGGCCTTTTCTCGCGTACCCTTCTATGCCACCTTAATGTTGACCCGCAAAGAAAAAGTTTGTATTTTTTCCCCCCACCAAAATACTGCAAGTGTTTGCCAGCATGATTATCAACTCAGGACCCACGAGATAGATTTGTTTTTTCCCAATGTTGTTTTTCACACTCTCTTCGGTGATTTGCTGGTGCGTTTCTTTGAATTCAAACTTATTCTGTCAGGTAAACAACAGTTGGGCCACGGGACCCCTTGTCTCCAAAGGTTCATAGCTTGGTTGGGCCACGATCACTGATCAGAAGGATTATTATCATAGCTTGGACCACGATCACTGACCAGAAAGATTATCACAATAGCTTAGTTGAACCGCGATCACCGATCAGAAGGATTATTATCATAGCTTGGTTGGGCCACGATCACTGACCAGGAGAATTATCGTCATAGTTTAGTTGGGCCACGATCACTGACCAGGAGGATTATCGTCAGAGCTTAGTTGGGCCACGATCACTGACCAGGAGAATTATCGTCATAGTTTAGTTGGGCCGCGATCACTGATTAGGAGAATTATCGTCATAGCTTAGTTGGGCCACGATCACTGATCAGGAGAATTATCGTCATAGCTTAGTTGGGCTACGATCACTGATCAGGAGAATTATCGTCATAGTTTAGTTGGGCCACGATCACCGACCAGGAGGATTATAACAGATAAAAGACCTGCAGGTAGATATGAATTCGGTCCCACCAATCTTTTTTGCGTTATATTAGGTTAGGTAAGGTTAGGTTTGGTTAGACTAGGTTAGATTAGATTAGCATTTTGTTGTTTCTTACAATTCCATAACTTTATGTTTTTAGCTCAATTTGAGAAAATATTTACACCCATCCTAAATAGAGCTCCACAACAGCCGTGGTCGAGTTAGTACATCAGTACACCTTGTTTACAATTACCAAGAAGGAACTCTTGGCCCAACTGTAATACGCCCATCCTGTCCCAATATAGAATATATTTTAACCCCCTCCGAGTCCGAACTGGTACAACTAATAACGTTGATGATGTGAGGATGACGGAATTCTTTCACTTAGACCTTTCTTCTTTGGAAACCTTCTGGAAGTACTTAACCTTTGTCGACGACGACGCCCTGTTCTTATTATTCCTCCCCCGACCTCGGTCGTCACGGTGCTGTGCGTCCCCGAGCGGTACCCTCCCTCAAGGAGGTTAATCTTATCCCTCCCTTCCCTAGTAATTTCTCTCCAGGCCACCACTGCGACCCCGCCAAGAGGTGATGAAGGCTCGTCCACCCTCAGTTGGACCGCGTGTGGAGACAGGGTCGTTTGCGAACGCGACCGACTGAATCGAACGAATATTTTCCGACCTCGGTTACCATCTTAACGCCCGGTTAGTTTTTAGCAGGTTAATATTCTTCCAGTGTGTGAAGTTGTTAGGTAAATAAAACAAACACATGTTTAGGAACGACTGAAAATTTTTGGTCTAAATGAATTATTTTCTACGTTTTTTTAATTGATATTTCCTTTTGTTTGATGTTCCAAAAAGTTGACCAATGTGATAGGTGTTCATTAACGATGTGGGTGTTAGATGTTTTCGACGAATATATAACTACTTCTATGATTTTAACAATTGCCTTTATTAATTTTTTTTGTTGCTGTGCAAATATTAAAAAAAATACAAATATTTTTCATGATACATTTTTTTTATTGTTTGTTTTCGAACTTTGAATATTAATTTCTGAAATTTCAAATATCCTTTGTCAGTAAATTATCACGAGAGTTTAGTTAGTCAAGTAAAGTTAATCCACCGGCCATATATATATATCTATATATATCCTTTGTGACCTGCGTGTGTTAGGATGGGGGTGTAGGGGACGCGAGAAAAGGCCAGTGTTTCTACAGTTTTTACGGCAAAACATTTTTTCAGACAAAATAAATCAAATATTACTCTAGTACAAACACAAGAGTTTAATTTCCTTCACTTGGTGATATCAACAGTTGTTGAATATCTGTCATAACCAAAGCGGCATTAGATGAGATACTTTTTAAAATAAGATAAAAAGTTGTCAGTAAAATCTAGGACACACTTGAGAGATATTCAACAACTGTTGAAGTCGCCATGTGTAGAAAATTAAACAAAACATATATATTTAAGTGATATTTGATTTATTTTAGCCCAAAATTAAGATTTTTTTTCTATAAAAAAATGAAAAAAAATTGGACATTTAGCTTGCCTTCTCTTCCGTTCCACCTTTAAAGCCCCCTCTCGCCCCCAAAAAGAGTTTTTTAAAAAAAAAATGTATGTTTTGATCTCAGTACAAAAGCTAGCAAACTTTATTCAAGCATCGCTCATCTAACGGATATCGTGCTGAAACTAGCTACACAAACTATAAACCATGGGTGTAAAACATACCTATAAACAAATTTACAAATATTGTTAGTATCACCTAGAATTGAACCACGATCCTTTGTTCTGTACCTTTATAATTAAAGTGGATGAACACTGAGATACCATAAATTGCAATGGTCATTTTTTTGGATCATTATTTTTTTTTGTCAGTCGGCTAACGAAGTATTTTCTTTAGAAGTTGCGGAAATGTTCATCCTTTGACAATAAAAAAAAAATTAGATGGTGTGTAAAGATTTTGAGGTTTTTTTTTTCGCCTCTAAACGTATTTGCACTGTAATTAAAACACTAAAACACAAAACTAACATTAATATAGTGAATACTAACACATTTAATTGATTGTAAATAATATTTTCAAATGGAGAGTGTGAATTTATGTGCCATGATTGCTTTCGTTTAGTTATTTGGAAAATCAACGATATCCACCGCGTTAGTCAAGTTTGATACTGGTAGATTAGTTCAAGTATAAATATATTGTTCTTCTCACGCGTGTGAACTAAAAAAAATACATCAAATCACGGGTGTGACGTAGACCCGCAACCCGCCGAGCTTACAAGTGACAGGAACAATCGACTACCGAACGAAGCGATGAGTCGAAGCCGGTCCTCATCCCGTCCGAAGACATGAAGTTCCTGCCTTGTCCCCGGGTCTATTGCGGCGGCAGCGATGAAGAAGAGGAACGTCACAAGACCTCCGACGTCACAGACGGGTCAGAACAATCGACTGCGTCCCGCGCATCAGGTCCACAGGTCCAGGGACGTTCCCAGACAGGTGCTAACTTCATTATTATACGGAACGAGTCCGTTTTAAATATTGTGTACCGCAGCGGGGTTGATCAGAGGGGTTCGTTAAGGCTGGGTGCTAGTGAGCGCGAATTTAGTGCGTCTAATTTTGCAGTTTTTATAGCATAAACATTTTTTGAACAAAATAAATCAAATTTTTCTTCTATAGAAACATAGAGTTTATTTTTCTGCACGTGCTAATCTCAACAGTTCTTGAATGTCTGTCATGAGCATGGTGGCATTTGGTGACAAACTTTTTTAAATTAAGAGAAAAAGTTGTCATTAAATTCCAGAACACATCTGACAGATATTCAAGGACTGTTGAGATTATCATGTGCAGAAAACTAAACTATATGTTTCTATAGAAGAAATGTTTGATTTATTTTGTTCAAAAAATGTTTATGATATAAAAACTGCAAAATTAGCGCACTAAATTCGCGCTCACTAGCACCCCATCTAAGAGCTGCGTCTTCCTTGGTCACCTTCACTTCGCCGTCCAAGTCACGTGACTTCGATGAATCGGTTGTTTAGAAATAATATTTTTTTTATTAGGGGTATTTAGACGTTTTAGTTAAATCCTTGATTCCTTAGACATTAACAGTCCAACTACGTAGTATATTTTATAAGATTAGATGGAAGACACATTTTTGTTTTTAGCATTTATTATTTAAGTTACTTTTTTTTTTTTAAATGATGAATCAACTATACAGGGTGTTCGGAAACTCATAGCCCAAACTGCACATATAGCGTGTTTGAACCAAAAGTAATATAAAATCCCTGTACACTTACATCCTGAAAACTATGATAATGCCATTAAATTGTGTTCAAAGTTTCGGCGTAAAGCGCCGGGAGAGCAAAGCTGTTCAAGCATGCGTGTACGACAAGTTGCATAGGAGTTAGGCGCGTTGCACCACACATGTAATAATGGCAGGCACAGGAAGATTTGAGCATAACCTTTAAAGGAGCACTGTAACTGTAATAATAATATTATTTCAAAATTGTTGTGAATATTGATAATGTTTATAAATAAAAATTAATCAGGCTCTTACACAAGCTATAGTCAGTCAGATTACTATTGGAAGGACCTTTAATTAGATACTAAAAATAAATGTTGAGTAGCCCAACAATAATATTTATCTTAAATTTGTCAAAAAACTTATCTCTATAAGGAAAACCTCTTTTCGCTTTATGAGGTAATTGTATTATACTTGTAAGAAGGTACAGGAAAGGTGGATAGATACATATAAAAGGGACAAACAGAATATGGCTTTTGCAATGAAAAGACGCTACAAGCGATTTGGACCACACTATATATACAACTCCGAATCACACGTACCCTTAATCAAAAGCAGACTATCAATGTTTTAGTGTGAGAAAGAACTTTGAAGCGTCGCTATGGGGTTTGACCGGATGTGACGTCACGCGTTTGTATCGTTTTGTGTTCCAATAGAACAGGCTAGAGAGTTGAGGAAGCCGCAGTACTAGTAGGGCCGGCGGCCGCCAGAGGTCAATGGCTATGTCTAATGGAGAATCCATCGTCTTTAAAGGGCACACAGCTTGGTCTTAAATAAAACTTTTTTTTTAAATCCCCGCATCTTACTACCCTCTCGGTTTAAAAGCCTATGTACAGATTACATTATTATTATTAGCACCACGTCTTACTACCCGTTCGTATTATAAGCACTTACGCTAATGTGTAATGGTAGGATGATTGTGAGATGAAATGGAGGACCTACAGTTTAACGTGGGATCCGAACCACGGTGGTAGGCCTGGCATTCCTCACATTCACAAGCTGTGATTAATACACGTCTTGTTAGAGGTGAAGGAAGGGTTTGGCAATCAGATAAATCTGTGCCGGGACCGAGGATTGAACCCCGGACCTCCAGCACAGAAGTCCGACACCTTACCCCTGGACCGCCAGGTCACCTACTAATTAAACTAATGGTTTAAGGGATTAGGAAGGTTATATTAATAGGAAGTGTACCCGCATTTACGTGGAGAGGGAAACCATTTTGGAAAAAACACGCCCTCGTTACACCCGACTGAGATTCGAACCTTGATTTCCCCGTCATCGGCAGCCTAGCTTACTGGCGAGAGTAGCGCGTTAGACCACGCGGCCACCGAAGCTAGTGCCTCGCCTGTTGACACAGTTATTTGAGTTTCTCTGCAATAAATAATTTACAAACTCTAATGACAGAGCCATGTTAAGAATATGTCATGGTATCAACCAAAAATATAAGATTTGTAATTTAAGAAATAACATTTTGTATTTAATCACACGACATAGAAACAAAGTTGATAATTTAAAATAAAAAATAAAATAAAAATAAATGTACGTTTTAGAGTTTAATCTTCTCTGAACTTTTGGGCTAGATACTTTAAAAGGTTAGTACTTCGTGTGGGTGAGGAATGGGCTATAAAAAGTTGGTAAAATACTTGGTGCTTCAGCCGTTAATTGTCCAGCGACGTTGTATATTTTATAAGATTAAACGAAAGATACATTTTGTTTTTGGTGTTTATTACTGAGATTACAATGTTTTATGGTTAATAAATTATATAATCTTATTAATAGCTATTACTTCTAATATTTTAGTACATTTTCATTGAAAATAGAGTGATAAATGCTTAAAATAATCGTAAGATAAGAGTTTAGTAAAGGGAATAACGCACGCACAAAACATTTCAAACACATTCACGTGTTTTTTAAGAGAAAGAAAATCAATAAGTAAAATATATACTAAATACGTATTTGTCACTTCTTCCTCTGCTTCCTCTGTTCCTCCACTGGAAGTAAAAGTTAATCGTTTAAAATATAAGTAATCAATAAAATTTGTCAAGTAAACTTTATTTGCGTGTACCTTAATAAATGAAAGTCAGCATTTCCCGATATTAAAGTGGTATTGATTGATCTACAGTAGCCCCATGGCTTCTTTGGTGCTGACTGACAGCTCACAGCTGACAGCTGACGGCTTTGAAAAGCTACCAGTCCAAATTATGTATCCCTACGCCGAACCATATGATCTGCAAAAAACACGTGTTTAGCAGCTGTCACTTCTGACAGTCAACATTTAGGTACATACCTAAATGTTGACTGTCAGCTGTCAGCTGTGAACTGTCAGTCAGCACCAAAGAAGCCATGGGGCTATTGTACGTCCTGTTCCGTCACTTTCTCTCTTTCTACTACGTTTTTTTTATAGCGTCGCGTCTTACTACCCGTTCGTATTGTACGCTTATATACTAATTACACTAATGGTTTTAGGGATTTGGAAGATCATATTTACACGAAGTATCCCGAATTTTCGCAGAGGGAGATTGAAAAACCATTCTGGACAAACCACCCTCAGCACACCCGACCGAGATTCGAACCTCGATCCCCCCGTCATCGTCAGTCTAGTCTACTGGCGAGAGTAGCGCCTTAGACCACGCGGCCACCGAAACGGGTCGCAATAAGTTTGGCGTTAAAATAAAAAAAAACCCACCACACTTTAAAAGTGATTTGTTGGTTTTTGTCGCCGTGGTATCAGTTGCCGGGCGACGTCACGACGCTGTACGTAACGGAGCAGACGCTGGAATTGAGCGTCGAGACCGTGACGGTGGTAGAGCGAAGCGTCGGTCCGGGTGGGACGGTGGAGTGGCGTCTCTACTCCGCGCGCTCGGTTTGCCTCGACGCCGTAGGAGAGGAGACCACGACAAGAGTCATCAGCATCCTGAACATCTGAACGACAAGGACAGACCTTGGGCCAGGATCAACAAGATGGCGGCCAAACCTATCCCTTCGTCTCACACTGTTTCCGGTGGGTGGATATTACCGTCACGAACTAAGATGGCTTCTGTAGTCGTACTTTTACTCTTTTTTTTTTAGTTCCACGCTTTAGTGCTAGTAGTACCAACTTTTTTGTGTGCACTGTGTATTTATATCCACCCGTGATACCAGCATATTTACAACAATATGGTAATAACGAGGAAGTGTACCAATTTTTGAGAGGAGGGAGATTGTAAAACCATATATATCTATATATTGCGCGTCTGGGGTACATCATTTGTAGCCCAATTAGTGGAAATACTATCCCGTACTAAAGTACCGTTGTCCAGGGGACGCCCGAATGTACTAATAGTACATCCTTTCTGTGGAGGATCTTTACATGTCACTATGAGGTGAGGTGATGGTGATAGTGAGTATGATGGTGATAGTGAGTATGAGAGTGATAGTGAGTATGAGGGTGATAGTGAGTATGAGGGTGATAGTGAGTATGATGGTGATAGTGAGTATGCTGGTGATAGTGAGTATGATGGTGATAGTGAGTATGATGGTGTGGAACCAGTGGATACACTTAAACCTAGCTTAAGCCCATCAACCAAACCCTGGTGACCATTGGGATAATTCCTCTTTCGGGAACAATACCCAAAGTACCAGCCGGGAATCGAACCCGGGACCTCTAGACTCGTAGCCAGGTGCACTGACCACAACATCACGGGGTCAGTCATTTATAAAAATAAATATAACCCTCATTAGACTCGGCCAGGGTTTGAACCCTCACCTTCAATTCACTGATAAACCAGACAAAACTTTATTGACGCAGTTGCCCGCGTTCCCGCTATTTGTTAAAATTACATAACTACCATTAATTTCCATAGGAAGTACCTTCTAGAAATACAAACCTGGATAATATTTTATTATATTATTATTTTATAGGTATCGAAACTACATATCAAAAGAGCAGATTGGTGACCTGGTGGTCTGGGGGTAAGGTGTCAGACTTCTGTGCTGGGGGTCCGGGGTTCAATCCTCGGTCCCGGCACAGATTTATCTGATTGCCAAACCATTCCTTCACCTCTGACAAGACGTGTATTAATCACAACTTGTGAATGTGAGGAATTCCAGGCCTCCCACCGTGGTTCGGATCCCACGTTAAACTGTAGGTCCTCCATTTCATCTCACAATCACCTTAACGTTACACATTAGCGTAAGTGCGTATAACCCGAACGGGTAGTAAGACACGGTGCTAGTAATAATAATAAAAGGGACAAATTCAGATGACATGGGCTTGGTGTATGAATTCATGAAAGTAGATGCATTCAACGGTAGATCTTAATACATTTTATAGCTGTCATCCTATAAAATTAGACTTTATATCTTCTATGATCGTCGGATAGAAGCGACTCGATCCTGTGACCGTTGCGAGGTATGACACACTATGTGACCACAGATCAGGTCAGCTCTTACTTTGACAGCGCGAGTGACAATACGACATTTTGACACAAGGGGCGTTTCTGTCATGACACACACACATTATCTTAACAACCGCTTTCTCTCGTCAGCCAGCATAACTTTTTATATCCAAACATAAATTGTTATAATAATCGGAAGACACATACAACGGTAATGGCTCTCAAAAATAGATCATGTGGTTGATCTATAAACATATTTTTAAATACTATTCGGTTTGAAAGGGAATCCAATGGGTGGATGTGAAAGAAGCGTCTTACGTTGGTTTGGGCTTGTTGAGAGGATGAGTGTGGATCGAGTGATGAAGCAAATGAAGGTAGAATGTGTGGATCAAAAGGAAGGGGTAGATCATGTAAGACGTGGTTAAATGTTGTAGACGAATGTGTGAAAAAGAGAAACATTAATAGTTTTAATAATAAAAGAGCATGTATGACTCGATGTATGGATGTTGAAGGAAGTATCCAAGGATAGGGAAGTGTGGAGAAAGTTAGTGAGGATGGATTAAGTACGGAGTTGTTGTTTTTTGAGCTATACGAACAGTTTATTGCCTGCCCCGTAAGGGAATGGCGTGATTTCTTAATAATATAGTTACTGGTGCTTTCTTTAAAAACTTTCTACACTCAATTTAAAGGTACAAATTAATCATAAGATGCTATAAAATGGAATATATGTTTTAATTAGTGGCTCATTGGTATGTAGCATTGTCTAAGAAATTCCCCGCTGGGCATTCTACATACATTTTTTCCTCAACGTTTCCTAAATTTCTCACCCACCCAAATTGATGGATTTTCGAAGTCATTTCTCTAAAGCAAACCTTTTATTGCTTACGTAATGGTAGTTTGTTTTATCATCCAAGGTAAATAAATGATTGAGCTTCAATGGTAACGTCCCCACTTCCTCAGGAGATTAATTAAGGGCAGTGCAGCCCATCCTTGAAACGTAATTCTGTCACTGTCCGTAACATAACGTGTGTGTATGTGTAAGTACGCGTGTATTACGCACTCCTCCCAGCATTCAATGCGCCCGTCGGTAATTACCTTTTATTACAATTGCTGCACGTATCCTTGCAACTGACAGGGGGCTTCCTACCGCTCCCAAAAAATAGAAGTACACTACCACAAAATAGTTGTCATCTTTTTATAGTGATATTCACACACAGGTGGTTTGAGGCTATTAAAACGAAAAGATTGTATATACGTTTGAAAATTCATAAATACATTTTGGGGAAATTAATATGAAGTATTTGTATGGTTTAAATACTCTCCCCCCCCCACCCCCATTCCTCCAAAGTTTTGAGTCTTACTACCCATCTGGTATACCCGCGTATTTACAATTTTGGAGTAAGGAGGATGAAGGTAGGATTTTAAAGTAAATTTATCCTCATTTTCATGCAGGTAGAGTGGGGACTCTTAAATAAATAAAAATAGAGTCAACACTTTTACAAGTCAAGGGCGGTTAAGGTGCCATAATTAGGACATAACTATTGTACTGTCGACCTCACTGGTCTTGGGGTAAAGTGCTCGCCTCAGGATCTGGTGTTTGTGGGTTCAAACCCAACTGAGGTCAACGGATTTTTCTTGAGCGATAAAAATCCGTAACTCAACTTCCTTCGGGGGGGGAAGTGAAGCTCGTGGTAGCTTGTGCCTAGTGTATAGTGCAGATGATTATTCGTGATAACTTGTGCCTAGTGTACAGTGTAGATGATCTCTCATGATAACTTGTGCCTAGTTAACGGTGCTGATTATTATTCGTGATAACTTGTGCTTAGTGTACAGAGCAGATGATCACTCGTGATAACTTGTGCCTAGTGTACAGAGCAGATGATCTCTCGTGATAACTTGTGCCTAGTGTACAGAGCAGATGATCACTCGTAGTTCCTCGTAGAAACAAGCGTGTCTCCGAATGTACGGCTGATGAAACAGGCTCAATTGTCCGGTCCGCCTTGTTTACATGTCCGTCCATCACTAGGAACAGGAAATATACTCCCGATGATTGGCGTTGAGTTGCCTAGAGGGTGCCGAGCATTGATTTTGGGACCTACATGGCGTCAGATTCCAGCTAGAGGGTTGGTGGATACACGATTTGTTAGGGCTTCTTCGGATGTGTTGTAAAAGTTATGATGAGTGCTATCGTAAATGCCCCATACACACGGGTGATGTTTTAGTGGTTTAATCATTAGAGAAACTTGTATTAAAATAATTACGGAAACAACCATAAATACGACAATCATTACTTTCGTCCTTAGTTTGTAAACAGTTAATGCAACCAACAAAAATACTATTCCTAGTAGAATTTTTTTTTTTGGTGTGAAATAATTTCAAATTTTAATATATATTTTAAAACAATCCGACGTATTTAAAATAAAATTATTAATACAAGCCTACATATAATAAATTTAATTAAAAACATTTCCAAAGGATTAGTTAATTTTTCAAAGGTTTTTCCGCTCTCCCTCCAGGCAAATGTGGGTACACTTACTCTAAATCCAACCTTCCCCATCCCTAACACATTAGCGCAATTAGTACATCTGCGTATAACTCGAACGGGTAGTAAGACGCGTTGCTAAAAACAACAACATACATTGTCTACTTTCTTTTATATAATTTTCAAGGTTTCAAAAATCAGTAATCATTAAAATACTCTTAAATTAATTTTCTTTAAAAAACAAATACACCCTGCTATTTATAATGTAAAATACTCCTCACATATCCACATCAAACAAAATAGCTAAAAAAAATAGAAAATTGAATGATTAAAAATCTTTAATTAGTAGCCCACTCTTAGTTCTAGACCCAGAATTAAAAGCACGATTTGGGCTTGAGGTATGACCATTGACCGTAGAGAACTATAATATAAATACCTCAAATTTGAACGAAATCTATCAAATCATTTCGGCTGTATTCCAAGGTACAAACAGACATACAGAGGGACATACAGACATACAGAGGGACAGACAGACAGACATACAGAGGGACAGACAGACAGACATACAGAGGGACATACAGACATACATACAGAGGGACATACAGACATACATACAGAGGGACATACAGAGGGACAGACATACAGAGGGACAGACAGACATACAGAGGGACATACAGACATACAGAGGGACATACAGACATACAGAGGGACATACAGACATACAGAGGGACAGACAGACATACAGAGGGACAGACAGACATACAGAGGGACAGACAGACATACAGAGGGACAAACAGACCTACAGAGGGACAGACAGACACACAGAGGGACAGACAGACATACAGAGGGACAGACAGACAGAGGGACAAATAGACATACAGACAGACAGACATACAGAGGTACATACAGACATACAGGCATACAGAGGAACAGACAGACACACAGAGGGACATACAGACATACAGAGGGACAGACAGACATACAGTGGGACACACAGACATACAGAGGGACAGACAGACACACAGAGGGACAGACAGACATACAGAGGGACAGACAGACATACAGAGGGACAGACACACACACAGAGGGACAAACAAACAGACATACAGAGGGACAGACAGACATACAGAGGGAAAAACAGACATACAGAGGGACAGACAGACATACAGACATACAGAGGGACAGACAGACACACAGAGGGACAAACAAACAGACATACAGAGGGACAGACAGACAGACAGACATGAGGGACAAACAAACAGACATACAGAGGGACAGACATACATACAGAGGGACACACAGGCATACAGAGGGACAGACAGACACACAGAGGGACAGACAGACATACAGAGGGACAGACAGACATACAGAGGGACAGACAGACATATAGAGGGACAGACAGACATACAGAGGGACATACAGACATACAGAGGGACAGACAGACACATCTTTGGGCCCGGGGACACATACAACGTCTAGACTCATTACAATTTTAACCCCTACAATATTTTATCCGAAACGCGTCTAAAATGTGTGAATGTAGGAGTGCAAAGGTCCATGTGGAATGATGGGACCACGTATGACAATAGATGACCCCCACATACTGACCACTGTAAGGCAACTATTCCAGTTTTCAATTACTCTTCTTTGTTCCCTCGTCACCGCCTTGTATTGAGACCGGCTCCAGCCTATTGTCGACAGTTGTGACAAAAACTTTGTGGATGTGAGACAAGGCGTGAGAAAATGTGGCTTCCATGAGCGAGGCGAAATATTCCCACACCGCCCCTACTTAGCGCTACCATTTAACATATTGTTTACTATCATTTTAGCCGTTCCTTGTATTATAATCGAACACAATCCTAGGGGACCATGCTTACAACAGTCCAATTTCTATAATAAAGTCATTTTATTTGGCCCAAAACGGGATGAGGCCATTGAGGAGTATAGGAGGTTACATAATGATGAGTTACATACCCGGTACTCATCACAAGACATTGTTAGGATGATACAATCTCGCAGGCTACGGTGGGCAAGATATGCGTGAATGGGAGATTCTAGAACGTTGTTCAGGGTACTGACTGGCAAACCCAATGGGAAGACCTAGACGTAGATGGGAGGATAACATTAGAATGGACCTGAAAGAGATATGTTTGTAATGAGGTGGACTGGATAGAAGTAGCTCAAGATAGTGATAGAGTGTAATGAGGTGGACTGGATAGAACTAGCTCAAGATAGTGATAGAGTGTAATGAGGTGGACTGGATAGAACTAGCTTAAGATAGGGATATCCGAAGTAATCCATAGCCAAAATATATAAAGGCTTATATATAGCCATGGACTACTTCGGGAGTATATTAATATTAGATTCGGATAAATATTAATATTTATCCGTAGTAATCCATGACCAAATATATATACTATATATAGATTATCATGGATTACTGCGTATGGATATTAATATATTAACGATATCAATATTTATTGGAATATAATATTAATAATTAAGATATTTATTGATTTTATTAATAGGCCTATATTAATATTCATCCGAAGTATTAATATTATTAATATATTAATATCCATCCGAAGTAATAAATATTAATACTATATGTGGTCATGGATATTTATATATTTATTACACACACATAAAGTGGAAGAGCGGGCGACCCTGATGGTTGCTACATTGCGGTGTCCACGGCTGTTGATTTTCATTCACATGTACCCCCGCNACCCCCAGTGGGTGATAAAAGACCGGGCCCGGGGGGGCCTCCCGGGGCCCCCCCCCCCCCCCAATCCAGAGCCACAGGTAGCAGCAGTCTAGATGTTAGTGTCAGCTGACTGATACAGTGATGGTACGACTGGGTGTACATTCGCACGCAGGTGACAATCATGTGTGTGTATGTGTCGGATTTTATCTTAGAACACATTGTGCAAGAGACTGACTTTTGGATCGTTTTGATTTCAGTACTATCATCGTTAGAATTGAATTGAGATGTTTTCTTTGTAAAGGGAGATTCTTTCTAGTAAACATTTGTAAAAAAATAAGTGTTTAAATATAACTGTACTTATTTAAAAAAAACTCATGTGTGGACACCATGTGAGAAGTGTGTGTTAATTTGATCCATCTTATGTTTTATTTCAATGACGGTTTTTCTTTTATCACCATCAGCCTTTTTTGCTCAATAGTTCTAGAAAAAAGATATAGATTAGTTTATCTTTATCATCCTGTGAATATTAGGCGTCTTGTAAATATTTAACATCGTTAAGATGTACAAAAAAGATCCACGCAAAGCTACGGTAAAATATATTTGATTAAAGAAAAATACCTTTGTTGAGTTTTTGATGAATGAATTTTGGTGTGTGAGAATAAAGATGGATCCAATCATTCTGTATAGCCTTCCATTTTCCGCGTGAAAAGTTTCGGGTGTACTTTTAAAAAAAGTTTAAAGTATTTGTGTGTGCCATGTTGAATATACTTTATTTTAGCATTTATTGTGAAATAGCTTTGTTTGCTTGTTTTACGTTGAAAAAAAATAATCAACAGGATTTGTAAGCAATATGTAGTTTTATAGTAATGATAATATTACACTTAAATTTGGAAACTTATCAAAATATCCAAAGTGAAATAATTATTTCATCCATTTACTATCATTTAAGAAAATAACCTTTTTAATGGGAATATTTATGGTCGAAACTCACGTGAATTTGGTTTAGAGCAAATAAGGCCTCTTTTATTCATTCAAATACCAACAGAATCAAACTATGTTCACAAAATGATGTATGGATCTCGTATTTTCTCAATGTGTTTTAATTGATGGATTATCAAACCACGAAATTGTGATTAATTGAAAAGACTCTGAAATCAAACTAAAATTGTCATCGTAAAATAACTCCAGAAGATCGAAAGGTTGTTCTTACAACGGACAGGAAGTAAGTATATTCATCTAACATATCACATAAACTTATTTTGTAAACTTTGGTGGCTTGGATTTGAAGTACTTTAACTTTTCTTGAGCCCCATTGATAACATTATTAAGAAAAATCGATAAGGAGAATTTTTCTCGCAGATATAAATTACAAACACAGCCGACAAAATAAATAAGAAAGGTATTGAAATCTAAAAATAATAGCGTTAAATTGTAGAGGAGTGCTAAAGTCAAAATTTTAATAAATCCAGTACTTATAATCATCACCATCATCTTAATTTCCAGCCTGTGGCCGGGTCAGTTTAGTAAAATGCCTCCATCTTCCTCTATCCTTCCACCATTCTCTCTTCTTTAATTGCTTCTATTCTTGTACTCTCATTTGCACTCTTTCTGTTATCTGCTCCTCCCATCTCTTTCTTCTACCTCCAGTACTATTCACGATAATAAATGCGTACACCTTACAGAAAATATATGGGCGCTAACATCATTTTTTTTTAATTCACAAAATGAACCAGATAATAAAGTTGAGGGGTCGGGATTCATTCTCTTCCTAACTATACACCAATTCGTAGATACATAACTACTCTTCTACCACCAAAGTAGAATGGGTATAGCACCCTCTTCTTCTAAACACGTCACATTAACACCTTACATTAAAACAATAAATGTACGACACCTATTTTTATTCACAAATAATTTTCAGATGCCACGCCTCCTGGGAAACTTATATTAATATAATTTGAATGTCTGGAAATATAAATGTGAATATATCACTTCATAGCTTTGTATTTGGATGTAGGATCACACACACACACACACACACACACACACACACACACACACACACACACACACACACACACACACATATATATATATATACATAAACACATGTTCTTTGCTATGTAAATTATTTTTTTAGTTAAATGTTTATACCCCCTTGTATATGTTAGTGAATGTGTGGGTTCATATATAATTATAACGCTTATATTATGTCAGTGGTAGGTAGAGGTAATATTTTGGAATGGGATTTCTAACTGCGATATAAGTTTTACCTCTATCTATTTTCTATATTTATGTTTAACTTTGGTAATATCAGTGTCTAGTAAACATTGGGACATAGGTGTGTTACATAAGAGGCACCGTTCCCTCATAATAATGAAAGTCTGAGTCAGCCAAGCTATTCAGAACAGTCCACAATAAGTTTTACACATATGTTTTGAAAGTCAGCTTTGCTTGTGTTTAGCTACATACCAGTAAATTACATTTAGCGAAACATCAGTAAGCATTACACATTTTTAAAGCTATAACTAGGTGTGAAATGAGGACAAGGGGCTTCTTGTTCTTCGGAGAGCCTTTGGAGAGTGTTAAGAGGTTTTTGATAGTTGACGGTAAGGACCATCGAGGTAGGACTTGTGTAGATCTCATCCAGGACGAGGTGGAGTAGTTCACCGACATAGACGTATTCAAGGACTGTTTGCTAGAATGGCTGACTTAGGATATAACTATCGTAGTATTTTACCACTTAACTATCTACATCACACTATGTACTTTAGTCTACAATAAATCCCTCAACTCCTCGAGTTTGACTATTTTAAACGCTCCTACCCGACAACTCCCACCCTTTGATAGGCTGTCCTGACAGATTGACAAATAGATAATAGTTAGGGGGAACGGGCAGCGACAATAAATGATTTTACCTATATCTTGTGCACGTTAAAACTTATTTAAAGTGCAGCTTCAAAGATTTTAACCCATATAACTGTGTGTGTGAAATTAATTTAACTAAATTAAATCACAGAGGTCTGAAAGTATTTTCATAATAACATATTTCATGTCTATGACATGATTTTATATACATATTTATAAATAAAAATAAATTTTACAGATATCACTGTTCAATTCCATTTTTTACTTGTATAGACACAACGTAATATAAGTTTTAACATTTATTTTAAGAAAATGTATAGCATACTAATTCATAGGTTTATTATTTTAAGATACCTTTAAACAGTTAACACAAAAAAAAAACTAAATTCGATTTAAAAGTAAAACGCTACTTCGAACTTCTTCAAATTCCCAACAAAACATTTTGAAAATGGAAAGTATTCAAAAGGCTTATAAACACACATTTGTTTTTATCCATGTTGCGCAGGCGCAGAAGTGAAGAAAGAGACATCGGCCTCTATTCAAAATGGTGTAAACAAGAACACGAGTTCTTCCGTCGAGATCAAAAACCACAATAACAACAGCAAGGGTGAGTGTTTTTAATCAGAGTCTTGACAAACACCCTCCTCCTAGAACACGGTATTTTAAAACGTTTTGTGGTTGAGTGAAGCTCCGCTAACGGTGGTGAAACCTTGAACATCTTATCTTCATTGAGTTATTTAATTTATGTTAAAACACCAACTACAACAATAGAGGCTCGCGTAGTGTTTCTATGGATAGGAAGAGTTAGGGAATACTTCTTAATATCCTCTCTGTTATACTGCGTTTTAAACTGCTTTAGGATTAAGATCAGCGCAGCCGAAGTGGGGGGAAGGGGAGGCTCGTCACATGCTCGACCAATCAGTGAAGGGTAGTTGTCATAGCAACCGAGGCACGTTGCCGGATTTCTTGACAGTTACTGAGTATGCTTGCATAGTAGTAACGCGCAATCTCCCACCATGTGGCAACTGTGCTTCCCAGCCTACCCACCACGCGGCTCCTAAAGCAGTTTAACTGAAGATCAGTGCCCAAATATTCACACGTTGTTTTATTACTGAGTGGTAGGAAGAAGCTGCCACGGCAGGCGTGACTACTTTGAGCAAGGAATATCAAGAGTACTTATTAAGTTATTATCCTTGTCTCAGCCACATCTAGCTAGGAAGATAATACAAAATTATTTATTTTTTATCATCCTCTTTGTCTCAGTAACGTCGAGCAAGGAAGATAATACAAAATTATTTATTTTTTATCATCCTCTTTGTCTCAGCAACGTCGAGCACGGAAGATAATACAAAATTATTTATTTTCATCATCCTCGTTGTCTGAACAAAGTCGAGCAAGGAATCTAGTACAATTATTGTACATTCCTGTATAGTCAACTTTTATTCTTGCCAGTGGCTGTCATAGCTACCTTTAGTTCACGACCCAACAGTGAGGTAGCGTTAAAATCATCCGCTAGGCCCCTCTATTTGTTTTACCTCATCGGTAGTCTCTTTAAGCCGTAATACACCCTGCAGCTCTCCCAGTGTTTCCACTAAATATACCGATTTAGCAAACAACAAATGGGATTGTTGTAGACAGACGACCGGAAAACGTTCTAAAATACCGTCTCTTGTTTATCACCGCTTCTCACCTTGCTTGAATGTTTGTTCATGTGCTCATGTTTTTTTGTGCAGATTGTTATGAGATCAGTAGAGTTAGGAATTTAAATGGCATACTTGTTCACTATTAAAATTATTGGTCTCGGGTTTCTAAATTAACAGACACAAGCAGTAATTAAATACATTAATAAGTAGGCAAATACCTTGGACTTAGTGGGTTTTACGGACGTGGAATAATGGGAAATTGTGATGTATTTTATTTAGTTTTATAGGGACTGGATCTTTATCGTGTTTATAATCTCCTCGTCCATGATTTAGGACCGAATAAGACAAAATCCTGTTAATTGGGATATTAACTCTCCTAAAAAAACTATCTTAACCGTTTTAAAATCAACCCGCTTCGGTGGCCACATGGTCTAACGCACTACTCTCGCATTAGACTAGACTGCCAATGACGGGAAGATCGAGGTTTGAATCTCGGTCGGGTTTACTGAGGGTAGTTTTTTCAAAAATTGTTTTCCAATCTACCTTGACGCAAATGCGGGTACACTTTCTATAGATATATCCTTGCTTATCCCTAAAACCATTAGCGTAATTAGTATGCCTACATAGGTGAATAACCCGATGGGTAGTAAGACGCGATGCTAAAAAAAAGTAAATCTTATCAAAAATTTAACACCGTCAAAGATTGAAATTCGATGGCAAATTGTTTTTCCTGATGCTGTGGTAGAAGTGTTCTATTTCTCAAAATGTTTGTTGGTTTTGAGTCTATCTTACCAGATGCTAATCTTCTTTTATCAA
Organism: Timema bartmani; assembly: GCA_902151455.1. Taxonomy (NCBI): domain Eukaryota; kingdom Metazoa; phylum Arthropoda; class Insecta; order Phasmatodea; family Timematidae; genus Timema; species Timema bartmani. Next base: position 23,896 of record CABFWB010005375.1, on the reverse strand, counting down.
GAGCTAATACAATGGGTTGATGATGTATTCGTGCTTGTTTTAAATTGGACCAAAAATTTCACTAAACTCAAACTCTAAACCAAGGTGTCTGCATAAAAACTATTTAAAAAAAAACTTGACCAAAACCTAAGACTTTCTGAGGGATATATTTGAGTAACTTAGAAAATGAACAAGAATATGCCTTTTATTTGCCGATATGTTTTTTAAGGTAATGGTTTTTATGGTTTATGTTTAGTTTTATGTCTAATTTGCATGGTTTTGTGTGCGTTTGATTATTTGGATACAGCTTAAAAATGTTAACAGCAAATCTGTGTATCAGGTCTATGTAAAAATAGGTAAAAAAACAACAATAAAGGGTCAGGTTTTAAATGTAATTCTTATAAATTTAAATCAATATTATATTATAGAAGCTAACTGTAGCTTGTGCATACTACGATAACATAATTCAAAAATATAATTTTACCAACGTCAAGGCATACGTATACAAATATTAAAATTATTTAAATAATTCTAAAATCACATAATAAGAGTTCTATCGCAAAATATTGAAGAAATATATTCTCCAATCAGATTTCATCACATTCACGACTAATTTAAATCAGTGGCGGCTTCTAGATTGTTGTCAGAAGGGGTCTAGCTTTATAAAGAATACAGTAGACCTATAATCGCTATAGGAAGATTTTACCTGACAGTTAAAAGAACAGCCCTCACTTATTCATATGCCATGGCCTTCAGCTGGCACTTTTGACAGATTGTGTCAATTTTGACACCTAGACTATTAATTTAGTGACTTCTGACCTGTGTTGGCAACTATGTATTTAGTTTATATATTTTCTATATGCACCGAAAGGTCCTTTTTAGGGTTATTCGACTATATAAGTTAGCCAGTGCTAAAACTTAATTATTTTTAGTAATATTTAACCATGGTAGTGGTACCTAAGGACATATTTAACCTAAGGAAACACCAAAATGTTAAGGAAATGCATCACCATTCACATGTAGAAAGGATGATGAACCACAATATGTACACGGTAGGGAACTTAGTCCCCCCCCCCGGCCCCCAAGGACAGTCTACTATACCATTCATATAACCAACTATATTGGTTCAAAAAATAATTTGCCTCATTCACCATTCATTAAAATACCTGTCCGTGGGAATCATAAAAGACACAGATTAATTCGCCACCTTGTAATTTTAGCAGCCTGGGGCGGTTCTCAAAATAATGCATCACACAAGCCGCCACTGAAAAAAAAAGTACGTCTAGTTCATTAAAGAATATTAATTATATTGATTGGTGTTACTTGTCCTGTTAACAAAATAACTACGTCCAACATATTTGCCATCAGTCAATGGAAACTCAAATATCAGTGGACTTGCTGCTTATGATAATGTGGGTGGGCCTATATATAACTACAGTAGACTCGCGATTATCCGAGGCTCCGTGTTAACCGAGGCACACATTCTCTCAAAATGTACACTTTGTTAATATATATATATATATATTAATTTAGCTTAACTCTTTAATAAATGTAATACTACAGTCCTTGTTTATTTAATATATTTTAGTAGTTTTTTTAAAATACAATAGAATAAAAGACTTTTTTCAAATACGGTACAGTAAAATGCTTGTTAAATATATATATATATATTTAATTTAGCGTAACTCTATAATACAGTAAATGTAATACTTCGTAAGGTTATGTATTTTAATTGTATCTATAATAATATATAATAATAATAAAAGGAAATGTTTGTGTGCGATGCCCAGCCAAATCTACGGCACGCAGAGATCTGAAATTTCTAGCACAGGTGGACGGAAGGGGTGTCCGAATGCACCTCGAAGCCGGATTTTTAAATTTTTAATTAGCTTTTTAATTAAGCTATTTTTAGCCAATTTTTTTTGAAGAAAATATTGTTAATCTTGTTTAGAATTTACGTTTCAGACATAACGTTTCCATTTGAAATCTGGTACCATGGGGGG
>CABFWB010005375.1:6529-21074 GCA_902151455.1 Timema bartmani | reverse complement strand
TTTTTTTTTTAGAAATGGAGATATTTACTCAAAATTCGTAATATAATATAACAAGCAAACCCGAGAACAAATTGCGCTAGACTTACGTAAAACATTTTTTATTCATGGTTTTTAATTTCAAAATTTTATTTAAAAAAATTAACGTATTCATTTGTATATTTGGATCAATACAAAATATCGATATTAGGTCCCTAAGGGTCAACACTTCGTATTAAAATTTTGACTTCCGGTTAAAATTTTCGTCATTTTACTAGGGGATATCTTATGGTTATTGTATTGCTATTAAATTTCTCTTTTATAAAGTTTGACCAATTAAATAGGTAATTATTGACTATTGAGTCTGAAATGAGAGAGAGAATCGTTATAGCCGATTTTGAGAAAATGGATTTTTTCTCTTTTTACCCTTTAGTAAACTGCTATTAATTTTAGGGTTAGACAGATGACGTTGCAAAAACCACTTTTTAGGGTTCGGGGGGTCATGAAACATCGACATCTATCAACATCTCGGGCTAGATTTTTTTTGAAGGTCCTAATACTTTACCTTAAAAGTTTTGGCAAAGTTAAAATAAATATATATTTGTGTATAGCTTGAAAACTTTTGGTTTTATAAAAATATATTTCAAGTAAAATATGTTTATTATAAATAGATCCACATGTATGAGATGATAAGTAATTTCATATCTCAAAGACTTATGGAGATAAAATTAAAAATTAGAATTTACGCATCAGACCGGAACCCTTAAAGTCATTTTAACGAAAAGTTGTAAGTATCCATTTGGTTTGTAATATTGATCAAAGCTTAGAAATGAAATTTAATCAAAATCGTTAGAGCAGATTTTGATAAAATAGGTTTTTTCTCTTTCCGCCCTTAAGGAAACTACCCTTAGTTCTAGGGTTGGGTATCCAATTCAAAAAATTCCTTGGGGTAAACCTATGAAAACCCTAGATACCAAGTTTTAGCCCAATCGGTAAAATAGTTTAGGCTCTAGTCCGAGGTACAGACTGACAGACAGATAGACAGACATACAGACAGATGGCAGACAGACAGACGGCATTGCGAAAACAACTTTTTAGGGTTCTGGGGGTCATGATATGTCGTCATCCATCAAAATTTCGAGTTCATTTTTTTGACGATCACAATACTTTCTCTACCTGTAAAATAGCGAGAAAGTAAAAACAACTGAATTACGACCCGCTTCTGTGGCCACGTGGTCTAAGGCGCTACTCTTGTGTTGAACCGGACTGCTGATGACGCGGAGGTTGAGGCTAAAATATCAATCGGATGTATTGAGGGGGTTATTCCGAAATAGTTGCCCACTCACTTTCTCCTTGCAAATGTGGGTACACTTCCTATACATATAGAATTTCTCATTCCTAACTTATCGACAAGCGTAGTTAGTACATTACTATAACCCGAACGGATAGTAAGATGCGGTGCTAAAAATAAAATAACCATTAGAAGAACAATTTTATATATAAAACACTTTCACATTCCCTCATCCCTAAGCTTTGCCCTATCAAATCCAGAAAATATTAATGCGCATGCCCGCACGTTTTTTAATGTGTTTTATCGTCATTTTGTTTTATTAATAGCTTCGTGCTTGAGAAGTTCGCTTCTAACCCACGCTTCAACGGCGGACCTGTTTTGTAAATGTCAGATACAAGCTAGAGAGAAATTTTAAGTTTTAATCTTCAAAGGACCTTTGATAATGAGGAATAACGAGGAGTAGGTTTATTGAACCAAGGGCGAGTTTAACACTAACAAAAAAAGGTTCACGTTTAGTTTCGAGGATAGTAATTATTGGGTGACCTGGTGGTCTAGGGGTAGGGTGTCAGACTTCTGTTCTGGGGGTCGGGACTCAATCCTCGGTCCCGACACAGATTTATCTGATTGCCAAACTCCTTCCTTCACCTCTGACAAGACGTGTATTAATCACAACTTGTGAATGTTTTGAATGCCAGGCCTCCACCGTGGTTCGGATCCCACGTTAAACTGTAGGTCCTCCATTTCATCTCACAATCACCCTACCCCTACACATTAGCGTAAGTGCGTACAACCCGAACGGGTAGTAAGACGCGGTGCTAATAATAATAATTATTATTATTATGATAGTAATTATTGTAATAGTTTAAATACTAAATACGCCATGTGTAGTTAGATTAATTGATTGCATTTATAAAACTGTAGTTCCACTGGGAATCGAATACAAGTAGGGCCTATGTCCACTAGACATATTAGCTATCAAACGGTTCTTTTATGATCCGTTTTGCTGTCTTCTTTGAATTCTGAGCTGTAGATTAGTTAAATGGCAAAAGCTGTGCCTCGTTAATATTATCCTAATATTAACTTAATTTATAATTAGTTTACATTTTAAAGGTATATTTGCTGGCTTCAATACTACGTAACGCATTTTATGTCAAAGGGCATTTAACTGTGCTTTAACCCGCTTCGGTAACCGCGTGGTCTAACACGCTACTCTCGCAGTAGATTAGACTGCCAATAATGAGGTGATCGAGGTTCGAATCTCAGTCGTGTGTACTGAAGAGGGTTTTTACAAAGTGTTTTTTCACTCTCCCTCCACGCAAATGCGGAAACACTTCTTCTAAATATAACCTTCCAAATCCTTTAAAACCAATAGGGTAGCTAGTACATAAGCGTATAACTCGAACGGGTAGTAAGACGAGGTGCTAAAAAAAACTGTACTTTATTACTGAAACTAGATTTGATGTATAGGTAGCTAAAAAATAAACTTAATTAATATATGTAAACTATTTTACAAATTGTTCAGGCACACACACACACACACACACACACACACACACACACACACAAACACACGGCTTAAAGTAATGTTTGTAATATGTGTGCATTTTTAGCGAAATATTCATAAAAACGTGCAGTTGTTGACTTCTAAATAATTTATAAATGGGAGAAAGTAAAGTACATAATGTACATAAAGTTAGTGCGCCCATATCGATCTGAAGCACCCACGCCTGGCAGGAGGGAAGGATAACATTGACCAATAATAGTCTCTCCCGACTCATTGATTGCTTACGTCGAACTTGAATTACATTCCACTGAGCAAATGTATTTTTTCCCCGGGATATCTTACTGACTCATTTGTTTATTTTGTGTTCAACGCGCGTTTTATAGCTATGTCATATTTTGGACAAACAATTCTAATTTGAATCTGATTTTAATTGTTGCATCGTTTTGTGTTTGTTAAAAAACTGTTTGAAAAAGATTAACATTTGACTAATCTCGTCGCTGTAACATGTTAATGGAACTTATTTTTCTTTTCTAAAATATAATTTATCTGCCCTACCATTTTTTATTTTTACTGTCCACCTCTAATCCCCAATCCCGGATCTCTCGGTGTCACGTGGATGCAGGTAGACGACGAAGGAGACAACACAGCAGTAGTTCCGACAAACGAGAAGAGTTGAATACGATCGTCGAACAGAGTCCAGAAGAATCGAACATGTCGGGTGAGAACCTCCAGACTGAGCTGAACATTTCCCACGCAGCCATGCCCGGCGACAATTCTCCAAGAACTAAGTGCGGTACGTCATTGGTCGGGGAAGAAGCTGTGGTTGGTGGTAGCAGGTCTAAAGGACGACGTCTCAGAAGGTCAAGGGCAAACCGTCGCAAGTGTCGGGAAAGTGGGGATTCGGGAAAGGTCAGAGGGCAGGATGCTACTGAGGTAACCGTTATTGGGGATATAGAGAGTGAGGTAACCGCGGTTGCTGAACTAAAAGGGAGCTTAGTTTGTCTGAAAAAAGATCAAGCGACTGAGAAGGTAGAGGAGCCCAATGATCATCAGTATGTGTTTAGTGAGAAGGTTGTAGCTAGAGAAATGCTTGTAGAGGAAGATGTGAGTGCAGAAGATATAACTCAAGATTGTACAAGCGTTTCTGTTGAGGCAAGAACTCCCACTATAGATGTAAACACAATATGCGACAAAGGTGTCAAAGACAATAATTCAACAGTTGGTGCTGCTGTTTCATCACAAAATATTTTGGGTTTAGAACTAATCCTATTTTCGGAAGGTAAAAATGTTACGTACGAAACCTTTATAAAATTAAACTATGATATGACGGGAAATTTAGAGGAAGATTTGCTTGAAAAACATTTACAAAAACAAGATTCAGATTTAGATTTTTTACAAAATGAGGTTGTTTTACCTAGTCATAGCTATATGTATTCTAAAAATAACAATGGACAAAAATACGGTGCCTTAAAAGAATGCGATAAAGTTAAAGATATTTCGGAATCGTGTGTCGGTAAAAGAATAGGTTTTTTAATTAATCAAGAAATGACACCATCGAATGAAACACATCAAGTTTCAGACATATTAGAAAATAATGATCTATTAGCTAGTGTGTGTGAATGTACTGTAAAAAACAACGAAGACATTCTTCCGAAAAAACATCAGCCAAGCCAAGATAGCGAAACGGTTTCTCAAAGTTCTTTCCAAGAAATAGACTTAATAAAATGTAACGAGAGGAAAGATAAAGATAGCATTGCCATAACTAAAAAGAAGTTCAATTCCACCGGTGACCGAGATAAAGAAAATGAGCTAGTGGAGAACTATAAAGAGAAGTTAATACCAGTAGATATATCAATATTATCGGAAAATAAAGAAGACTTTGCGAAGGCAGAGTCAAAGGAGGAAAAGGGAGATATAATAAAAATAGATAATTTGCTAGATCGTATAAGAAAGGAAGTAGAAAATGAAAATTTGTTAGATACGAAAGAGCAATTGTATGACGTACACGATAAAGGAAATGAAACAATACCGTCTACTTTTGAACAAAATAAGAAATTGATCGGTAATAATGAAGAGAATCAGCCTGATATAAAGTCCGGCGTATCGTCTAGTACAGAGCGAACAAAAATAAATACGAACGAACACTTGGAACAGATTCATTCATCCGGACTGAACGAGTTTCAAGGAGAAATTAATGTAATTATGGTAGAAGAAACATTCCACACGTCGAGAGAACGCGAGAGGGATGGCCCCGCTCGAACGACTTCCGGTGGAACTGACATCAGTAGTGTCCACGCGCTTGTCGACTGTGAGGTCGAGGAAGGAAATAGATCAGTAAATATTAGCTCGTTAGTTGAAAACGATATCATCGAGGGTTGTTTGAAAACAAGCAACGTTGAATATCCAACTATTGAAACCGCGACGACAGAAATAGACGATGTGTTATTAAATGTTAAATCTGTCGAAGGATTGCAACATACGGTTTATATAAAAGACTGCCAAGAAATAGTTGATCAAATAATAACGAATAGTACTATATTAGCCGAGAAAGAAACGCGTGAAATTACTTCGGATGTGTCACGGAGGATACCAACGACATCAACGGTTCTGAAGATTCCAGCGTTTTTAGAAAACCAGATCTCACTCGATGAAGAAATAAATGATCATCTCAAATGTGGTCTTGAATTATTTAACGTTTTAGAAAACGATATTCTTAGAATGGAAGAACCGACTGCAGAATTTTGTACTTCTCAAGTAAAAGATTCGACTGTGGGAAAAAATGAATCCGATTCAATCAATATCGTTGATTGCAGCTCATCTTCAAACGTAACAGTCGTGTGTGAAACTCTAGACAAAACACATAACGTGTCTCCGAATTGTGTGAAGGAGGATTGTCAGATCTTGCAAGGAGAAATAATACCATTAGAATTCAATATTGATCATACGAGCTTTTACAAGGCTCAGATATCTAATGCAGCGCACCATCTCATGGAGCACAAAGCTTTAGAAATAAGTGAACACAAAGAAGAAGAAGAAGAAGATTGGCAAGTTCCGGGAGAGTTGGACTTTTCGGATCTTCCACAAAACTACAGCAATGTAAATCCTCAACTACAGGAGGAAATTTCTGCCCATATTGTTCTGACGGAAAACATTACTGAACCAAATAAAAACGGAGTTCTTTCCTCGGAAGACCAAGAACTTTTAGAACCGTTTCCTCCCATGCCAGCCGACGAAGAAGAAAACCTCAGGCGTTTCCTGCAAACACTGAACCTGGGAAACTACAGCGATGTGCCACAAGAAAATAAGACGACTTCTTTGGAATACAAAACTGTGCCAGACGACCCCGTTTCGACCAAACGCGGTAAAAACCGTCAAGCGTTGGAGACATATTTCATGCCATGTCAAAACCCAAGATTTCTCGGCGTTATTTTAGAGGAAAGTAATGAGAATAACGAAGGTGATAAATTAGACGAGAATATATACGAAGAAGAGATAAATGAGTACCCTGATAAAGAACATCACGAAGCAGATGGCATGAGAGTTGAACATAGTGGTTGGGAGGATGTTATATTCGATCCGGTTACAAATGACGTGGTCGTTCTTTCAAGAGGTAAGAGGAGTGCCATCGTAGAAAATACGCCCCGGCGAACAATGTTTGTAGAGTACACCGAAAAGAAATCATGGTCTCATGATAGGTTTGATGTGTGGGATGGAGACGGCTCGTTCTATCCCGAGGAATCTGAGAACGCCGTCGTATCTGAGGTCACCTTGGAGGACGAAGAAAAAGAGACACCTTGGGAGAGAAGTAACGGGAAGGTGTGGGATGACGCCGTGTATTTTCCAGAGGTTCAAGAAGTAGGGCCAGCTTGCGGCTCGGAGGATGACGTGCGTGTCAAGGTGGAGTTGGCTGAGAGCAGCGACGAGGGTGAAGCCACCTACACCAGGGGTAAGACTCAAACAAGAGAACACGAGGTGGAGGTAGTGTTTCTTGAAGACACTAGCAGCGCTAGTAGTGTCACCGTGACGACGGGTGATGACCCGGATATCGAAGAGGAAGAAATGGAGGGCACGTTCGACCCGATAAATGTTGTGTCGGTAATAAAACGCTGCCAGTACCAAAGTTCAACAGACAGAGATCCACAACTAAACAATGATTTTGAAAAAAAGGATATAATTCTTGATGGAACAAAAAATGTGTCTTGCGATATAATAAATCCTAAAAACCAAATATTTGAAGATGAATATTATAATTTAAATAGCGAACAGTTAGAGGGTAAAAATAATAAAGACATTTTGAAAGATGAAACAGGAAACTTATCGAATTATGATAATACATCAATCGAGGAGATAAAATATAGCACTAATTTGGGAAGTAGTGTTGATGAAGAATCAACATCAAGGCAAGTTTTAAATGGCGGAACAGATTACGTAGAAAAAAGTCCCTTAGATATTTCAAACAATATAGAATCTATTAGTTCAACACCGCAAAAACACGATTCGCAATCAAATTTGACACATGAAGACCAACAAGAAACTCAAGATAATAGCAAACACAGCACTAAAATAGTGGACTTTTTCAAACGTCTTTTTGTTATTTTACCGAAAGCTGACAACAACAATAAAAACATGCACGATGTCCTTGAGGAGCTGATACGCGATCCTACTTCGCCTTTATCACCGACAACCAGAGGAAATATAACTATTCTACTGTCAGATAACGGTACGAGCAATATTTCCGACGGTTCTGGAACTTCACATCAAGACACCAACAACAACTCCAAGATGAAACAACCAGAAACTGTCCTCGATAGAACAGGAATATATCGTCAGGAATCAAGTGTTAGTCAACATGACAAGGGTTATATCACACCTTCGGAAAAGTCTCCAGAAGGAAATATTAGTCAGAAGGAAGAAAATCCAAAAGAAACAGAGAACGTAACAGAAGAATTAACTTCCCCTGTTTCACATTCCAGACAAAACTCGTCAAGCAGTGAAACTTGCTCTCACGGCACTACTGTTTTCAACCCCAGTAAGTCACCCTGGTCCTCGGAGAGGGACATAGCTGACCTTGAAACTGATAGCCACGCCCAGGAAGACCAGGAATCTGATCCGACAACTGATCCGCCAGAGGTTTCTTTGCAAAATTGTCACGTTAAACCGTTAAAAGAGTTGGCATTAAGTAGGGTAGTGTCACTTCCGTACGGTGTGGACATACTCATTTGTTTGGGAATATCAGATATCCGCCATTTAAATACCCAACTTCTAACACAAAAATCCAATATTAGTGTAACCAAGGAAAGTAATACAAGTAATAAAATTGAAGAGAAAATTAAAAATAATAATAATAATAGTAAGCATTGTACCATTCAATCACTTCACAGGACGAATCAATCAAATGAAGAATTCAGTAAAAAAAACAATACACAACTTTCTGGCGAGCCTTCAAACAGCGACACAGGTTGTGTTGATGTTAAATCACAAGAATACCGCGAGGACGGAGAAAGTGATAAACATTCCCCTTCTCCACCACCGGTACCCCCTCCCCCTCACATTTCAAGGGTGATCAACAAGGACTGGATAGGGATGCCGACCAGATTCGACCCAAGGCTACTTGTTTGTCTGTCTCCCTCTCAGAGGCGAGGTTTCCAAGGTCAATACGTCGTACCCACCCCGGACGAAGCCGAGTCGCTTTTAGATTTACACAGGAAGTTCGTCGAAAGACGCGGGTACCATGAGAGTGCTCCTACCCCACCTCCGAACAGAAACAAGTCCTCGCACAGTCTTAAGTTAATTCAAGAACAATTAGCGTCATCGTCATGTAATTTAAATCTCACAAAAATTCGTGAGAAAATGTCTCAAAACAAGGAGAGTCTTGACTTGAAAAATGGAGAAATAATTAATAGTAATCCACACAGTAAACAAAGCATACCTTCAGAACATTCGACTAACAATTCTAATTTAATAGATAATGGGGCAAACCTTTCATCGAACTCGAGGTATCAGGATAAAAAAGTAAACCCTTTTAAATACATTAATAAATCCACTCAACCTTCAATCGTACATCCTATTTCAAATACATGCGACGGGGATAAAATATCAATAAGCGCGGAAGAAGAAGAACAACAAGTTTCGCACCCTTGTGAGAATCCGTCGCAGCAGAAGGAATTTAAAAGTACCGACGTGACGTCACCGCAAGTTAAAATACACACGGCAGAAGAAGAGGAGGAGGAGGAGAGGTTGAGAGGCGAAGACGCGGGTGAGAGAGAGACGGAGCAAAGCCGGTTGCTGGCAATTATCCGAGACGCAGCATCCCACCGCGTTGAGGAGCGGCGGCACACTCCTCCGCCAGAATCAAAACCAGAAAACAGGACACACATTTTAAACCGGCAAGAAACGCGTCGGTCAGGTGAAGACGACGACGGCCAAAATAAAACAATCGACGGGATGCTGTCACTTTCCGACGTGTTTCGAAACCAAGAGAGCATCTACAGCTCGCACCAACAACAAAAATACACGGAATTCATCAACACCGATCAATACGATCATAGAATATCCAACAGAAGATCGTGGGCTCCCGCCGGCACACAATTATTATCAAGCGGAGACTCACACCAACAGAAAGAAAATAAAAGCGGGTCACACAAAGAGACCACTTTTCAAACCGAAACAAACCGCAGAGCCTCCACGATATGCAGTGGTCCTTATTACGACTCCCACGAGCAGGACTTTGAGATATTATACCAAGGGATCTCACCAACCTCTTCGCCACTGCCGGGGGAGACCGGTAACAAGGGAAGATTGAAGGCCAAACTTTTGTCGGAATGGTTGACCATCGCCCGAGGGAACGAGGCTTCTAGGAACGTCTCAGAAGACAGGAATATCTTCTTTGTAGGCAGCCACTCGGCGCAGAAAAGCCACAAGCGTACGTTAAATGTGGGTTCACAGCTACGATCGCAAACTTCGGGGGACTTACAAACTTCGAGCGAAGTTCAACAGAAAAACTCGTCGTCAAAGCAAACAAGCGAACAACTTCTAGGGAAGATTCAAACCCAGGGGAGTACACTCTGTCAAAAAGAAAAAGAGAGGAAGGGAACCTCGGCTGATATAAATCAACACAATTCTCCAAAAGTTTCTCAAACAAACACATCCGAAGATCATCAAAAACTAAAGGAGCTTATCGTGCAAAGAAGATACTCCCTCCCGAAGAATGTCGACAGAAACAAAGAGGAGCAGGCGAGACACCTACAACAAGAGATGGAAGAACCAGATCGATCAAAACCTGTCCAACTGAAGCGGTTCTCTCTGCCCCCAGAACGGGAGCAACAAACTGAGGAAGAAGCGAAACTATCCCAAGAAAGAAGGCACAAGGTTTATTTTGAGTTACCTCCCGTACCGGATATATCTGTCAACCAACACGATCCCAATAATTATTATAATCTTCAGTACAGGCGTTTCTCTGACCCAAAACCTATTTCGGAAACGAACCCCAACTATGAAGTACATGCAGAGCGACGTTTTGACGTGGACAAGTACATCATATCTAAAAAGGGAGACATCGCGATCATCCAGAGCGAAGTCGTCGCCAGGAAACCTCCTTTTAGAAATGAGAAACCTCTCTTACAGAGGCCGAATTCGATGCCAGGGACATTCGCCACCGGTGGGGAGATTTTCCGTCAGCAAATGTATTTGGAATATATGAGCAAGGTCGCGGAGAGGGCGGAGCGTCGTAAGCAGAAGGTGATCCGGATATCCGGTCCACCAGGAGGAGACGACCACCAACCTCTGTCGCCGGAGACTGAATTCGGACCAGGTGGCTTCCAGGAGAACCTGACGCCTTCGAGTGTCATCACAGCTCAACAGTTGGAAGACGAGTTCATGGGGAGGGTCAGAGAAAGAATGGACAAACTGGGGATAAATTACGACGAAGAAGAAGAAAACGATGATGACGGTAGAGTGGAGGTCTCCTCTTCGACGACTGTTCACGAAGATAAAAGTGTATTACAGGAGTGTCGCGGCCCGCTCCCTGCCGACGACGGATCCTCGTGGAAGGCGCAGCTTCCCAAACACCTGCAGGAGTTCCTGATGCTCTCTGCCGCGGCGACAGCCTCCGATGACGTCACCAGTGACACGGAGGGTGAGTTCACAAAACTTGAGTGTGTGTGTTTTTTTTTTTGCGTTTGCGTAACTTTTGTTTGTGGCATCCGTGTGACTTTTTTTTTTTGTGTGTTTAAATTATGCGTCTAATATTTGTGGAAATAACTTATTTTGACTTTGAAAGATAACAAATTAACTTGTATTATAAATTAGTGTATTAAGCACGACTCAAATATACTTAAAAAGTTAATTGTTTTGAAGATCATAACTCAACATACTCTACAATTATGTATTTTCAACCGGAGTGTTTTATAATTCACAAAATTCCCTTCCAAACCTCATTCACTTGGTAAGTATGTAAGTACTGTATATTACTTTATTTTTTATCACCACATCCTACTACCTGTTCAGGTTATACGCACATATGATAATTACCCTAATGGGATAGGCATGAGGGAGAAAGAATTTTAGAGATAATCTACGCGCATTTGCGTGGAAGGATAGTGGAAAATAATTTAGAAAAAAAACACCCTTATTATATCCGACCGAGATTCCAACCCCGATCTCTCCGTCATTAGAAACCCAATCCAACACGGGAGAGACGCCTTAGACTATTCGGCCACTGAAGTGGATAGAGGATGTCAGTACCAATAGTGTTTTTCTGAGTGTCCTTTTTATGTGAAGGTTGATTTTAATAGTACATTACACCCACTTCGGTGGCCGCGTGGTCTAACGCGCTACTCTCGCAGTAGACTAGACTGGCGATGACGGGGAGATAGAGGTTCGAATCTCGGTTGGGTTTTCTGAGGTTGGTTTTTCCATAGTGGTTTTCCGCTCTCCCTCCACGCAAATTTGAGTACACTTCCTGAAATTATTAGTACATAGGCATGTAATCCGAACGGGTAGTAAGACGCAGTGCTAAAAAAATATAGTATATAAATGCAAATAACTCGAACGGGTAGTAAGACTTGGTGGATTATTTTATTGATGAATATCCTTAAAAGTACACAATAAAAGCAGCTAGATTTTGACGCTTTAAAGTTTAAACTCTAAATTTATTGCGACTCAACTCTTTTTTTTTTTAATTTAAAACTTGCGATTGCATTAAATTATCGAAGATGTTCACATAAGTAAATTAGATTTAAAATAACACAACAAAGCTCTTACATTCTGTCTTCTTTTTGTTTTGAAAGTATTGTTTACTCCTAATGGAAATCTATATTAAATGACCCACCTCGGTGACGTAGGTAACTAACGCGCTAGTTTCGTATTAATCTAGACTGCCGAGGACGGGGAGATCAAGGTTCTCCCCTAAATGTTTCTCCAATCTCTCTCCACGCAAATGCAGACTCACTTCGTCTATATTCAACCTTCCCAATTCATAACCCATTAACGTAATTATTACTTAAGCGTATAACCCGAACGGGTAGTAAGATGCAGTGATAAGAATTATTATTATTATTATATTAAATAAAAAATGCATTCTATTTTTTTTACGAAGAATAAACTCGTGTTGTAATAAAAGTTTTAACGTTGCTTCCGTGGTAGGAATGAATAATTTATTCGGGAGGTAGTCTCGTAGATTGAAACTCTGGCCGGCTAAATAAACACACGGTGGGATGAAGAAGAATCAAGCAGCGCTGCCAAGCTTTGAGAGAAAAAAAAAAACCCCAACTGTTGGATATAAACTTTTATCTGGGACGTTTGTTCAAGTGGGAAGTCGATGTAAAAAAAAAAGGGGGGAGATTTCCATCCTTAGAGAGTTATTAATAATTTTTAGTTTCGTTAATATAAACATGTGAAGATATTATTATATTTAATTTTTTTTGTTGAGGTATTTAAAGTGAACTTTCTGAACCTACTGATTTCATCAGCACACGAGAATTTTTATGAGCGAGAATGAAAGGGCCTACCAATTTTGTCGGGAAAGGTATTTTTCAAGTACCTTCCAGGGTTCTTTTTTACATTTCCACAATCGACGCGGGACTGCCGGATTTACTTCCCCTCCAAAGGAAGTTGTGCTACAGATTTTTATTGATTAAGTACAATCTTTTGACCTCGGCTGGCTTTGAACCCACGAACACCAAGGTCCTGAGGCGAGCACTTTACCCCAAGATCACTGAGGTCAACGATAATATATCAATTATAATATACTCGATGTGCTTTAGGTTAGTGTGTCGGGATGTGTAGACTTATACTATACATGATCAGAGGATAAGGAAGTATGATTTTAAAGAAATGCACCATCGTTCTTCTAAAGAGAGAATGTAAAATAGCATTTTGACCATACATATCAGTGTAGTCTACCCGGTCGGGAATCAGGCACATTACCGCACACCTAACCATGCTAATATAAATTAAAAGGCATAATCTATTAATAATATTCCCAATAAAACGCATTGGTGGGCGTGCGGACTAAATGTCAAGCCCATATAGTCTGGTCTGCCCTTGACGTGGAGGCTTGGGGTTTCGAATCCCGGCTGGGTGTATTGAGAATATTTTTTTTCTCTTAATGGTTTTCCCCTATCCCTCCACAAAATTGCTGTTACTGTTCCTATAAATTCTACCTTTCTCATTCTTAACCTATTAGTGTAGTTAAAATGCTTATAGATCGCACGGGGAGTAGCAAGTCGTGGCGGCAAACAACCAAAACATCCAAAACAACCAAAACATCCAAAACAACCAAAACATCCAAAACAATCATAACATCCAAAACAACCAAAACATCCAAAACAACTAAAACATCCAAAACAACTAAAACATCCAAAACATCAAAAACATCCAAAACAACCAAAACATCCCAAATAACCAAAACATCCAAAACAATCATAACATCCAAAACAACCATAACATCCAAAACAACCATAACATTCAAATCATTCAAAACAACCAAAACATCCAAAACAACCAAAACATCCTCGTCACTTCCGGTTTTTTGTTCTTGACATCCAGTGGAATATTTTCATTTATTCAAGAAATTTAACGCGCACTTTCTGAATCGACTGATTTTATCAGCACACGACTTATAAACTAACTTAAATCTAGAACAGACACAACAACCAGCCCCCCAGCCGTTAATTCATCACTGTGAAAAGGGGAAACCCACATTTCACCAATAATACATTTTTCGGCCATTCTAGGATCCAAACACGGGACCCTTAGCTCAGTAGACAGACACGCTACCGATTGAGCTAAGGTGTCGGACCAGTGGATTGTAAAGTATTTTTTTACCGATAGATAGAAGTGGAGCTTACTGTGACATTTCATAATATAGCCTTCTTCGATAACTCACTCAACAAATATCACAGGAAATTAATTCATTTTCGTGGATGTGACGCGTTCGGTTCCGTGGACCAAGGCCGTAGCCAGCCAATAATTTCAGGGGTGGGGGGTGAGGGGTTTGGTGGGCTCATTCCCTAAATTCGGGAGGCTAGAAAAAATTCTAAATGATAAACAGTTCTAGAAGCTATCTCAAGTGTTTTTTTTATGGCAACATAGCACCATAACTTCCGAAGGCTAGAAGAAATTCTAAATATTAAACACCTCTAGAAGCTCCCTGAAGTGCTTTATGTGGTAACACAACCCCCTAATTTGTATTTGTACCCTAATTTTGATATTGTTTGAACCATAAATAAAGCCATACATATTTGGTTCATAAAATTTCGGGGGGTTGAACCCCC